>JAJOOE010006497.1:0-99536 GCA_036250405.1 Solanum raphanifolium
AAATAACTTACATAAATTTGTTCAACCCTTTCCAGCACCCAAACATCCGGATTCGACTCATTTTCTTTCTTCTTCACATGAGTCCTCTTGGAAACTTCCGGTAGAAGGGTACTGCGCCCCATTTCTTTTTCCTATAAATAAATATGAAATTTATAACGATATTAATCAACTAAATGGAAAGAACAAGATGAAAGACGAATTGACTATACAATTTCTATTTGCAGGGGCATTTGGTATTCTTCGAAGAACAATGATGTTGACACCAAATTATGACTGACCTATAACCTTTTCCGTATTGCTTTTTTATGAAATATGCATTGCAAAAACAATTTTCCCTTATTTTACGAGTTCAAAATTTAAAATAGTTTTATGTAAATTATGAGATTTTAATAATCATGATTCACAAAATTTATTGTAATTATTTTTGTTATCAGATTACTATTTTATTATTATATTTATCGGATGTCAAATTTCGAAATAAATATTCTTTACTAATCATTTTAAGGTTTGAAATATTTAAATCTGCCTATTTTATATAGAAATGATTTATTATGTGTAGTATATTATTAATTAAATAGAAACTTACTCAATCTTCCCTTAAATTATTTAAATCGTAACCCTTTTTCCTATTTAATTACATTTCAATTCTACTCTCTTTGATTTAATTCTTATTGCAATTATAACCTATTCTTAAGACCCCTCCTTTAAATCTGAACCCTCCATCTAACCATGATCAAATTATAGTCATTCATCCGTTTTAATCCAACGGTTGAGATCAAAGATCCAAATCTATCCTATTTTAATTCACCCAAACCCTAACTCTCTTTTCTATTCATTCCTTATCCTCTGTGAAGAACAGAGGCGCCACACCTCATCTCTTCTCTCCCTTCGTTGTTCTCTTATGACGAGAACCACTAGAGAATAGTCACACAGACAGTGGCCAAGCGAGCTCCGCTGCTCCAACCACCTCCAGCCCTTCCTCCCAAACACTGCCTGCTCCAGAGAAAACTACAGCAGTAGCACCAGCTCCAGCGGCTCTGACCAGTGAGTGGCCAGCAACGACACCGAGCGACGACAACAATAACTCTCCAGCCAGCGGCTACAAGGTCAACAACAACAATGACCAGAATGTCGATCCAACAAGGGACCTCGAGTATTTTAGTTGGATTGAAGATGGATTTGTTAAGATCCGTCCGGGTTTGTTCCTTTATTTGATTTCTATCGAATTTATTAGTGTGATTTTTTAAGATCCGTTAGTTTGATTTTCTAATTGCCTGATTTGCTCAATGTTGTTAATTCAATCCTTGATTTAGTCAAAATTTACTCCAATCTGTCTTGGTTTATTATATTCAGCGATCGATTGCATATTGAACTAATTGGTTACCTTTAAACTGATATTTTCCTTTTTACTTTGCTTAGGATATGGCAGTATTTACTCACTCTTGTTATAGCTTTGAAGGTGTTTGTCTTGACATATGATTTTGAACTATATTTAATTTCTTCCTTAAATAAATTATTTTCTTTGCCAGATGATATGTGATATTAATTTATGGGTTGTTAATTGACTAATTCTCTTTGCCTTATTTGAAATTAGACTTCTTACTTGCTTATAGGTTGTAACAATAAATATGATTTAGCTCTCCCCTTAAAATGGGTATATACCATCAAGTAATCTAATGAGAGTTTGGACCAACTCCTCTTCATGCGGTGAATGACGTATTTTGGAAACTTCTAGTCTTCATCGGATAAGATATTCCTCAAAAGATTCATGACACATTTTCTTTACTTTGAGCAATTCCAACATTGTAGGATCGTCTTTAATGTTAAACTTATATTGTTCTACAAAGTCTAGATACATATCTTCCCATGTGAGCCATTTTTCAAAGTCTTATTTGACGTAACAAGTGAAGGCTATCCCTGTAAGCTTTCAATAAATAATCTCTTTAGAAGAACTTCATTATTTCCTAAGCCAACTAGTCTATGCAAAAATCATTTAGATATGCAATTGGGTCTCCATGCCCGTCAAACATGTTAAATTTTGGAATTTTAAATTCTGATGGTAATTCAACTCTTGGGTGTAGACATAACTTCTTATACCTCAAGTCATGAACATGTTTTGAGTTTAGTCTTCCATTAACCTTCTTCTCCAAGTCATGCATTTTTTGCTATAGTGCATCTAGCTTAGACTTCTCCATTTTTTTTCTTGTATTCCCTCACTTTGCAAGGCATCAAAATTGATGTGTGTCAGAGATATTTGTAGAGAGAGAGTGTCAGTAGGAATAGAAGGATGATTGATTTTTTCTTAAATGTTGAACATATTTGTCATATTGTTAATTCTCAGTCAAGCCAATCCAAATACTAGACAACCTTTAAGCGATAGAAATAAATCAAACACAATAACGAGGTTGCGTTAACATAAGTAAAAGAAAACATGACAAAATTTAAAATCTCAAAAGAGTGACACTATACTTTCAGAGCATGAAAATAATAACAAAAGAGTTGAAAGATTGAATAAAGGTCACATAAGTGTTAAAACAAATAAATACCCTAAATGCAAAGGACCTCGTTCAGCCATAGGTAGGACTAAAATGACAAATAAGTGATGCACAATAATTGAATCAACAATTTTTGCCAATTTGGAGTTTAGAGTCAGAGAAAATAAAGAACAAAAACTTTTATTTATTCAACTTATTACATCATAACGGAAACTGAAAATAAACTAAAGGAAAAAAAAAAGGTATCATGCGAAAGTGAACCCTAAAATAAGAACTTCAAAAGTATTGGTCTCCAATGTTGGGCATCCCTTGAACCTTGAACATCCTATCTTTGTAGGAGGAACCGAGACTACTCATAAATTTATTGATGAATCTTTAGTAGATAATCTAGGGTATGACTCATATACAATAAAGCCTCGAACTGTTAACTACTCTTTTGGGAAAAATGGTGACTTCTAGAATATGTAACAGCATTCAAGTCACAGTGCAAGGTGCCCTCTTTAATGTGAAGTGATATCTACTTCCATTGTCGTCAAATTGAAGTATCCATTGGTTTCTTAATACAATCTCACCATTTGATGACAATGGAAGTAGATACAATTTCACATTAAACAGGGCGCCTTACATTGTGACTTGAAAGTTGTTACATGCTTTGGATGTCACCCTTTTCTCCAAATCCCAGTTAACATTTTGAGGCTTGATTAGGTATGATTCATACCCTGGCTTATCTGCTAAGGGTTCATCAATAAAATTATGAGTAGTTTAAGTGCCTCCTACAAAGATTAGGATGTTTAAGGGTCGCTTCTCATGGTATCCGATCAGGTAGCTGTAACACCTTGGGAAATACTAAAATGACCTTAACTTTAAAACTAACGAGTTGACATAAAAGAGGGGCTTCAAAGACCGTCTAAAGCTTCAAGGTCTGTAAAATATTTCCTATTCCGTATAGCCGATCGTGAAGCTGTACCTGCCCGACAGGGCTTCACTAAAATGGTCATAACATTTTACTCCAAACCTGAAATGAGGTAAACTTGATGGCATTAAAAATAGAACTAAAATACCTTTAATTTGTAAATGGTCAGAACATTTTACTCCAAACCTAAAGTCATAATTTGAAGTTTACACAAAATTTAAAACACTGATAGGTGACTCGTACGAACCCCTAAACGGGCTGTCCAAGTCACCACGGGCTGTCTAGGGTCCCGTCTAGGTGACCCCTTCCTAGGCAGCCTTAGAGGGTCCTTCACGATGCCCAAGATGGGTCGGGACCCCTGTACGGGCCGTTTAAGGTGCCTTGAAGGGTCCATGGTCCATTTTGGATTTGTGGACTTGCTAGTTTACCCTTTTTTTGTCATTTCTCGAAGTTTGAGATGTTACACCACCTAAGCTAGAAGTTTATGGTTCGTTCCTTGGTAATTAAGGACATCTATTATCAGTGTTGGAGGAAGACAAGTGGTCCATGTCGGTTAATAGTACCTATCCAACAAAATGAACTAAGTTACTTTCCAAGGTTTTATGAAGCTTTCATAATGATGTTAAGATGCATTGACTATGTTATAATTATGATTCTTCTTTAAGGTTTTACTATGTTTAGCTTGGTCATGCATTCCACGTTATCGATTATTTCCCCTTATGATCATATTTTACGTTTTCATGCATATCCCTCATACTTAGTACATTTCATGGTCTAATGCATACTTGTACCTACATTGTTTCATTAATGTAGGGCTTGCCAAATCCTACCCCTCGATTAATGACTAGTTGATCATCCAGAGATTTTGAAGACTTGATGAGTCCTTATACTCCGAGGACGATATCGCCTTAATTGCTTTCGTATGTCTTTACTTTTGGATGTTGTATGTGGTGTATGGGTTACGTCCCGACCACTCCTTTTGACGTAATAGATGGCTTGTCAAGACTATGTTACACTTCCACTTTGCAATGTTCAAACTTCTTTTTTATATGAGTCAGACATGTGATTTTCTCCTAAATTAGTGTGTTTAAATTACATTCCATTTTTATGTATCTGGACGCACCAGATGCATATATATGAGGATCAAAATCTAGAAAGATTTGTAATTTCAAAAACACATGAAAAGACATACAATAAATTCCTAAACTAGGGGAATTTATATAGTTTGCTCAAAATAATAAATCATGTAGTTGGAATTGAGTGGGATTTATTTGTTGTCTATGACGACTTTTAAAGTTATATAGGCAATATTGAGTAACTTCCATGTTAAAAAAACCATGACTTCAGTAAAATAATTTTAAGTAGCTGGATGACATTTTGAATGAACTCTACAAAATTATATTCAAGCATATATCTATTCAACGTATTATAAATTCTTGTTCATGCCAATTGTATCACACGAAGATCATTAGATCAAATTGATATGATTGAATAATTAATTTTAAAAATATACTAGGTTCAATATTGAAAAACATAAATTTGAATTCGT
Organism: Solanum raphanifolium; assembly: GCA_036250405.1. NCBI lineage: Eukaryota > Viridiplantae > Streptophyta > Magnoliopsida > Solanales > Solanaceae > Solanum > Solanum raphanifolium. The sequence continues at coordinate 4,958 of JAJOOE010006497.1, forward strand.
CCATCTAACAAGTGGTGGATAACATGCTAAACACACATTGAAATAACAATCTTATTGACTCGTGGATACAACTGTTGTGTGGATATATAAGATGTGAGAATCGAGACTGAAATGATTCAAACATGAGCAAAGGAAGTGCATGAATATCTCTACATGGACTAGTGAGAGGTTGACTATAGATAGTTCCAACAGAGGTAGAGGTAGGCCGAAAAAGTATTGAGGAGAGGTGTATAGATACGTTTAAGATAGGAGGTTATGAAGGACTCACATATTAGGATAGGAGGTTAGTTAGTTCCTTGAGCATTGTCTCGCTTATTCCGCTTTACTATTAGTCATACTATTAGTAATATTACTCTTGTAGTTTTTTTTGTCCTTTTAGTTTGGTTATTATTTGTAGATTTTTTACACTTTGAGTATTGTGTAGCTTGGTATGACTATTGCTTAAGATGATTGGTCAGGTTGTTTGTAATATTTTGTCATGATTGTATTTTATGTAATTTTTTTCTTTAGTCGAGGATCTAACGGAAACAACCTCTCACCTTTAGTGAAGTAATAAGGTCAGCACACATTCGACCCTCTCCAAACCCTACTACATAGAATTACAGGAATTTGTTGTTATAATTGTTGTAAGGAAAAAATATACAATCAAAGTATAGTTGCTCCTAAGTTCAATTAATTAAGAGATTACACTTAAGGCTGTTTGTGGTTTGGTTTTGATGGGTAATAGGTTAAAATAAAAATCAAACCAACCTAGTCATTTTATTAATTTCTAAAACCACAATAAACCAAATGAAATAAATAACCGCCGGTTTGGTTCTGTTTTTCCTATTATTTTTTTTAAAAGTAATAATTTTTTTTAGGATATACGTATCTCAATAGACATAGACATCTAGTACATGAATAATCTATTGTGAGTTTAATTAAGCAATTAAACCATACTAGAGCTATTATTATACTGACAAAGTGATTCAATCAAGAGAAAGTGTGACTATCTTATGTGAGGTAGGGTAGGAAAATATTAAAGATGAATTTTGATGGACTTAGATTTAGGGTTGTAATAGTTGGGCTAAAATTTAAGTGTTGCTTGAGAAAATGGTAAACTTAAAGACTTAAGTTAATTAAAATTTAACAAAACATTTGTATTTTATTTATGAATAATATATAAATAATTATAAAATTTATGCATCTAATTTCTCGGTTCGGATTGGTTATTTTTGCAGTTTGTTTTTAGTAAAACCAAAACCAAACCAAATAGTATCCGTTTTTAAAAAACCAAAACAAACCAAACCAAATATCAATTTTTTAATCGGTTTAGTTCAGATTACTGTTTGGTTTGATTTTTTAACCATAACCATGAACAACACTAATTACACTGGAGATTAATTTAAAATAAAGTAATCACATGTCGTAATTTTTTCAATTAATAAATTCATTATAATTTAATGTGTACACTCGAACATATGCTATATCGAGATCAGGTATTTTATGATGCTAAACGAGTAAGCAGTACCATTTTGAGAATAAAAATTGTCTTACATTTAATTCAAGTATTTTTTATATTAAGATAATTTAATTTTAAATAATTAAACAAACTTAAAAATTACTCCTACAAAACTTTAATAACTTAATACTTTAGTAATCAAATTTACTTTATAATTTAAACTATAAAATTTAAACATAGAAATTTTAAATTTGAAAGTTGAACTTTGAAATTTTAAATTTTAAATTTGAAATTTGAAAAATATAATTTCAAAAATATGAAAGTACTTTCTTTTTTCTTACTTAGTTAAGAAATGTCATTAAAGATCATAACTTAAAAACTTAAACATACAATTATAATTTAAATAATTAACGTAAATATCGTCACATATTCCGTCCCACTCAGTTTCTTCCATTAAAATAGGTGGGATGGGATAGGATTACGTCCTTTTGTCCTGGCCATCCTGACCAATGACCATCCCATCCCATCCTGCATTGCCGTATCCTTTCCTGCCATTCCAGTCCCCCTAATAGTCCTAGTTGCTCCTAATTTAAATTAATTAAGGGATAAACACTAGATATTAATGTAAATAACTAAATAATAATCACTTCTCATAATTTTTTCAATTAATGAATTCATTATAATTTAATGTGTACAGTACTCCATCAGATTCTACATCGAGATTATGTATTATTATTACATACTCCCTTTTGCAGCTCCATTTATCTTGAGTACTTTCAGAATTATTTCTTAGCTGCACAAGAAACAATAGAAAACGTTCAGAAACAATGACCACTAGTAAAAAACTTGCTAAAAATGACAGCCAAAAGCAACAGACTGTGTCACTTTTTTGGTCAAAATTGATGAAATAGCGTCGCAGTCAAGTTCGTTGCTTATTGGCTCGACGCTTTTCAAAAAGCAAAGGACTCCATCGTTTTAAAAAAAAGCATTTTCTTGAATAATATGACGCTGTCCGGCGCTTTATAATAATTTTTTTTATTTACAAAATGCGACGCATTATTTTTAATTTGTAATTTTATTGAAATCGTGAAAAGTGACGGACATAGAGACGCTGTCCGTCGCATTTTCTTTAATTTAATGTAATTTTTTAAATTTCAAAAGCGACAGATTGCATCACTTTTGAGAAAATTATATTTTAAAAACTCAGAAAAGCAAAGGAGAAAACCACCATGTTCATTGCTTTTTCTGCATTTTTTTTCAGCACTTGCAAATTCAATTCAAATCAATTCAGCCCTATCACGCAAAACATATAATAAACATGATACACAAAATATAAAACAACAAACTTAAATTAATTTTTGAAAATACATAAATCACAATTTAAAGACTTTTAAAGTTTTTTCAAAATTCGTATCAAAATTTAAAAAAGTGCATAAACTAAAGATTAGATGAAGGGGTGCAATCAATGAAATCATCAGCCTCCTCACTCCCGTCGTCGGTGTCATCGGAATGAGACGATGTACCAGGTAAGTGAGCGAGGTTCAACACTTGTTGCTTATATTGTTTAACAGTGAAACTCATGCTTTCTTGTTCAGCTACTCTTCTTTGCTCAGACTCTGCAAGTGGTGCTGTAAGTTTTTCTATTTAATCCGACATAACACTAATTGGAATACCGTCTAGTTACTCAGCTTGACATGACGATCTAATACCTTCTAAGCCTGACTGAAGTCGGCGTACATAGTTTTGAGAGAGTCGACCATAGACTCTACCCTAGAGTGTCCCTCCACCACTTTTTATATCCAAATTTGAGTGAACATTCCAGGCGTCATTTGGACCTAACTATCTAGATTCTCAATCACGGACTTATTATATTGTCTCTGCAAGTTAAAAATAGAATTAGCATCGAGTTTTATATATATATATATATATATATATATATATATATATATTCACTATTCATATTAAATAACTTACATAAAGTTGTTCGACCCTTTCCAGCACCCGCACATCCGAATCCGACTCATTTTCTTTCTTCTTCACATGAGTCCTCTTGAAAACCTCCGGTAGAAGGATAGTGCGCCCCATTTATTTTTCCTATAAATAAATACGAAATTTATAATGATATTAATCAACTAAATGGAAAGAACAAGATGAAAGGCGAATTGACTATACAATTGCATTTGCAAGGGCATTTGGGTAATCTTCAAAGAACAACGATGTTGACACCTAATTTTGACTGACCTATAACCTTTTACGGATTGCTATTTTATTAAATATGTATTGAAAAAACCCTTTTCCCATATTTTATGGGTTCAAAATTTAAAATAGTTTTATGTAAATAATTAGATTTTAATATTCATGATTAACAAAATTTATTGTAATTTTTTTCTTATCAAATTACTATTTTATTATTTTATTATTATATTTATCGAATGTCAAATTTTGAAATAATTATTTTTACTTATCGGTTTAAGGTTTGAAATAGTTAAAAGTGCCTATTTTATATAAAAATGATTTATTATGCGTAGTATATTATTAATTAAATAGCAACTTACTCAATCTTCCCCTAAATTATTTAAATCGTAACCTTTTTTCCTATTTAATTTCATTTCAATTCTACTCTCTTTGATTTAATTCTTATTGCAATTATAACCTATTCCTAAGACCATTCCTTTAAATCTCAACCCTCAATCTCACCATGATCAAATCATAGTTGTTCATCCGTTTAAATCCAACGGTTGAGATCAAAGATCCAAATCTATCCTATTGTAGTTCACTCAGACCCTAACTCTCTTATCTATTCACTCATTATCCTCTCTGAAGAACAGAGGTGCCACACTTCTTTCTCCTCATCTCCTCTCTCCCTCTGTTGTTCTCTTACGACGAGAACCATTACAGAACAATCACGCGGACAGTGACTAAGCGAGCTCCACTGCTCCGACCACCTCTAGCCCTTCCTCCCAAATGTCGCCTGCTCCGGTGAAAACTTCAGTAATAGCACCAGCTCTTGGGCTTAGACCAGAGAGTGGCGAGCGGCGACAAGAACAACAACTCTCCAGCCAGCGGCTATGAGGTCAACAATAACAACGACCAGAATGTCGATCCAACAAGGGACCTTGAGTTTTTCAGTCGGCTTGAAGACAAATTTGTTAAGATCCATCAGGGTTTGTTTCCTTATTTGATTTCTATCAAATTTCTTAGTGTGATTTGTTAAGATCCGTCAGTTTGATTTCCTAATTGCCTGATTTGCTCAATGTTATTAATTCAATCCTTGATTTAGTCAAAATTTGCTCCAATTCTGTCTTGGTTTATTAATTTCAGCGATCAATTGCATATTGAACTAACTGGTTACCTTTAAACTGATATTTTCCTTTTTACTTTTCTTAGGATCTGCTAGAATTTACTCATTCTTGTTATAGTTGTGAATGTGTTTGTCTTGACATATGATGTGCGCACTATTGATGGTGTGGTGAGGGTTGATTTGCACACTACTGATAGTGCGGTGAGAGTTGATGGCAACACTACTGAGGGTGCTGAGACGGTTGATACGGGTACTACTGAGGGTGACCTGATTGTTGATCCATCAGGATCTGGGAAACCGGACTCACCCGCTTGTTGATAGGTCTTCAGCGCTATGCGCCACAGGTTTGCTTCACCCGATCCTTTATTCTTCACTTTTTGTGCATTGGGGACAATTGCACTCTATTTTGTTGGGGATGGGGTAAATGGATTGTGAGTGATAGGGTGAAGTCTGAGTAACCCAACTCATAATCCTCTCTTGGGGTTTTCTAGCCTGTGTTCTTTTCCCCGAAGAGATTGTTTTAATTTCTGTTGAACCGACATGTGTTAGGATTGCATGTGTAGAAGCATTAGAAAGAATGAAGCAGTATGGCATAAATATGAATAAAAAATGATACCCGTCCAAAAGTTGTGATATGTGCTAAAATCTATAGGCTAGAATGAGTTGAATGTGTTGGCTCTGAGTATGACATGATAAAGAACCAATTTGATCTCATGACTTAAGCTAAACACTTAAACTGGGTAATCTGATAATGAAACAAGGTACCAAGAGTGTGTGAGGATAATTGAATGTTCAGACAGTTTTGTGCCAATCTAGAACTTTCCCCGTTGGTCCTGCTAGGATAATCTAGGCTAGAAGTTGGGAAGTGATCATAGGCCATTGTTCAAATTAGTCCACTTAAGCCTAAAATGATCTAACCAATTGGTAGAATTATTCCCTTTCGATCCAATTATTTGAGCCTAAAATCGACCATTTCTTTAGATTCACCTAACTCAGCTTCCCTTAAAACAATTTTCTTGGCCTCGGTCCCTCCTTGGACATGTGCACCTTGACTTAGCCAAAAGCCTAAGTTGAGGGTGGGAAGCCAAAAGTTACCTTGATCTTGGCCCTGGTCTGACATCGGACATTGTGCACCTCAGCTAATACAAAATGTATAGGTTGAGGGTGGCTATGAAAGAGGAAATCAAATGGAGAAAAAGAGGGTATGAAAAGAGTTTAGTGTTGAAAAGAGAAAAAGAAAGAAAGAGGACGTGAATTTGTACGAAAAAGGCAAAAGAATGTGATAAGTGAAAGAGTGAAAAGAAATTTTAAAAAAAAGTGAAAGAAAAAGAAGAAAGTGAAAAAGAAAAGATAAACAAGCACAAAGTCAAAAGTCGCATCCTGGGTTGAAAAGATAAGGGAAAGAAAATGGGATGAAAAGTTATCAAAAGTAGATCAAGGAAGAGGTAAAAAGCCAATGTAATGTAAAAAGTCCTATTGTGATCCTAGCAACTAGTTTGGAGAGTCTAAGCAGTGAAAATAAGGGCAAACCTATGGTATTGAGCATTAACTGTACTTGAAGTCACTTTTGAGCGTGAGTGTTGAATGAATCCTAAAACTCTAAAATTCATATCTTCTGTATGGAAAAGGATTTCGTTTGAAGTGAGGGCACTAGTTACATTGTCGAAAAGTTGGTACCTTTGTGATTGTGAAAAAAGCGTATGTTGTGTGTCTATTGGTTGATCTTTGTCATATTTTGATCCACATGAGTTAGCTTGTCGAGTCTAAGAGAAATAATTTGCACTAGAAAAGGGAGTTGGGGATAGGAAGCCATGTGATTGCTTGAGCTTGAATGTATTCTTCTACACAAATGTCGTTCAGAGCCTTAGTGTGTCGCTTGAGGAAAAACAAGGAATTTAAGTTGAAGGTTTTGATATACCGTGAGTTTACGATATTTATTAATAGATTTCACTTAAGAGTTGTGTGTGTCTAGGGCCATTTTTATTAGAATTAATGTTTTTGTGTCATATTTGTAGGAAATAGGCTTGGACGAGGTTGAGGGAGACAACAACTGAATTTCTGCAGAAGGAGTCACCTACGGAGGTGACCTACGGACCGTAGGTCCAGCCACGCTCTGTAAGTTGGTGGCGTAGATGGGGCATCAGGGAAGTCTTGACCAAGTGTTGAACCACGGTGGCCATTGACGGACCATTGGTCGACCTACGGGCCTTCTTGCATGTCCATCATTTGTATCAAAAAGTCTGAGTTCCAGTACCTGATGAAAAGTTCTAAGTGTGGAGACACGAGAAGGGACCCATGGACCATAGGTCAACCTACGATCCGTTCTGCAGGTCCGTCGTTTGCATCAGAAAGTTGAAGGTTCCAACCTCTGTGGAAAAGTTCTAAGTCCTGAACTACGGAAGGGACCTATGGACCGTAGGTCGATCCACGGCCTGTAGGTCAGTCTCATCGATTGAAGCCGCGTCCAGCAGTTTATTTCCTAATTTTGTTTCCTTTTTGTTTGGGATTATGTTTTCTATAAATAAAGTATTTAAACCTCGTTTTTGCAGGTTAGCCACTATTGTTTAACTTTAGTTCTTGGTGTGTTCTTGGGAATTAACTTGCAAACATTAGCAATTTGATTTCCTATTTTTGGTTTACAAAGATTTTGGCTTTGAATTTCAATTGGAGATTTCGGGTTTCTGCTACTCATTACGTAAGTTCATGAATTCTTCTTCTAAAAACATGAAGTGTGTTCTTGCTAGCATGTGTAACTAAATCCACAACTAGGGTTGTGGGAACCATGAGCGATTAACAAAGTACGAATAGTAACTAAGTAATTCTTGAATGGTGTTGTTGCATGCATTGACAATTCTTTCGCTTAGAAGTCTTTTTAACGGTGGCCAATGTTAGAATTAGCCTTGTTGCTACTTGCCGGACCAAAGAGGTAGTTAATAAGAAAAGAATTATCAACATAGATTTAGTGTGATACTATCTAATGTGCGGGGGTGAAAACTAAGCCATACATTTATGTGATGTCTAATATGAGGTAAAGGTAAGGGTTAGTAAATTATACACACGTAGCCAGACCAAAGTGCGGGGTGAAATTCTCTATTTGCAGAACCAAGGACTTAGGGATACATAACTTACCACTTTGCATGTGATACACTAGGAAATGATTACTATTACTAGGATTACCTTGTTATGAGCTTATGGGGAACACATACACCCTAGTTTCTTTCTCTCATTGATAACAACTAAAGTTCGTATTTTTCTCACTTGCTTTCTAAACAACGATCAGTTATTTTTACACAAACCCTCCCCCCCATCCCTTCACTTACTTGTCTCGGAAATAACTTGAATAAATGAATATAATAGTGAGTTAAGTTTAAGTGTAAACCATATTCCTCGTGGGATCGACCCCAACCTACAAGTTGGGTTCTTTACTTGATAACGATCACTTATACTTCTTTAGGGAGTTGTAATTTGAGCGTATCAGTAACTAAATCAGAACTTACCCTAGTCAATTCATTCACCTAATATCGTTCAATTTGAACGAAAAGAAGAGAAAGCAGTCGACCAAACCCTCTCGAAAATCTCAACAAGTTTTCCTCAGTTCCAGCCCCAAAATCGAAAGATTTCTGTGTGGAATTCATCACCAGGTATGTGGGATTTCACTAGTGGGTTCCTTTCACCCATTAGGTCCCTAGATTTCAGTCAGAATCTTGATTCCCTAAATATTGCTTAGACCTAGGGTTTCTAGAACTTCAGATAATTGTTGTGATTTAGCTGTTAGAGTATTCCAAATCAAATTATCATGTTTTTTGTAACAATGTTTCTTAGTTCCTTGGATGAATTCAGAACCCTAGTTATGTGGATTCGTTTAGTTTATGAATTACACTTGCTAGATCAATTTATACAGATATACATTCTCCTGTTAAGAATGTTTCATTATGAGTACTTTAATGTTGCATTTTCAGTTAGTATGTCACAATATTGAGCTATCCAATATATTTCACTTATGTTGTATTGTACACATTTCCAATTGGGAGTAGGCATAACACAGAGTTGGACTAGGGTCAGTCACCCTCAAAGTCCTAAAACTACATGCCCCTGTAGGTTTTTAAGTCCCCCATGTGGACATTCTATTTAGTGATCACGCCAGTCATGCCTCTATACCCCTGACAAGGTATATTGGGTCCTCTCAATGGGGCGTATACATCGGACTGCACGGTTAGCTTACGTGGATTTATGTCAGTTAATAGTAGCTCCCACAGTCAGATTCTAGTGTATTGACTAGGTTACCAATTATATTTCAGTATTCAGTTTCAGCATGTTCAGTACTTGGTCATTGCATTCAGTTTAGTTCATATTCAGTATATTTCAGCATGTTCAGTACTTTGTCATTGCATTCAGTTTAGTTCATATTAAGTATATTTCAGCATGTTCAGTACTTTGTCATTGCATTCAGTTTAGTTCATATTCGGTATATTTCAGCATCTTTATCAAGTTCAGTTTATATCATTGTTCAATATGCTTTGTTCAATTATATGTTTAAGGGCTTCATCAAACCTCCATTGTTGTTCTTGAAAAAGAAAGATGAGTCTCTAAGGATGTGCATTGATTATAGGCAGTGAAACAAAGTCACAATCAAGAATAAGTACCTTATCCCTAGGATTGATGATTTGTTTGACCAACTTCAAGATTCTAGTCATTTTTTGAAGATAGACCTCAGATCCAGTTATCATCAGCTCAGAGTCAGAGATAGTGACATCCCGAAAACGACCTTCAGAACTCAATATGGTCATTATGAATTTGTAGTTATGGCATTTGGACTAACCAATGCTTTCTAAGCTTTCATGGATTTAATAAACAGGGTGTTCAAGCAGTATTTGGAGTTATTCGTTATCATATTTATTGATGATATCCTTATTTACACTAGGAATGAGGAAGAACATGTGACTCACTTGAGGGTGGTCCTGCAAACTCTCAAAGATTGCCAGTTATTCACTAAGTTTAGCAAATGTGAGTTTTGGTTACACGTAGTTGCTTTCCTTGGTCATATAGTGTCTAGAGAAGGTATTCGAGTGGATTCTCAGAAAATAGAAGTAGTGAAGCAATGGCCCAGACCCATATCTCCTACATATATCAGAAGTTTTTTTGGGTTTGGCTGGTTATTACAGAAGGTTAGTGGAAGAATTTTCATCCCTAGCTTCTCCGTTGACTAAGTTTCTCAGAAAAGGTTAAGTTTCAGTGGTCAAATGAGTGTGAGAAGAGATTTTCAGAATTGAAAACTAGGTTGACTACAATTCCTATTTTGACTCTACCAGAGGGTTCAGAAAATTATGTGATCTATTGTGATGCATCTAGAGTTGGCCTAGGTTGTGTGTTGATGCATCGAGGTAAGGCTATAACTTATGCTTTGAGACATCTTAAGGTACATGAGAAGAACTACCCAACTCATGACCTCGAGCTTGCAGCCATAGTATTTGCCCTAATGATTTTGAGACATTACTTGTATGGTGTTCACGTAGATGTGTTCACGGACCAGAAAAGCCTTCAGTATGTGTTCACCCAAAAAGAGTTGAATCTTCGCCAGAGGAGACGACTTAAATTCCTAAAGGACTATGATATGAATGTGCTTTACCATCCTGGTAAGGCCAATGTAGTAGCTGATGTTCTTAGCAGACTATCTATGGGTAGTGTAATACATGTTGAGAAAGAAAGGAAGGAATTAGCAAATGATGTTCACTGGCTTGCTCGCTTAGGAGTTTGCCTAATCAACTTAACAAATGATGGTGTAACAGTACAGAACGGGTCAGAATCTTCATTGGTAGTGGAGGTTAAGGAAGGAAAATCAAGACAACGATCCTATATTACTTCAGTTGAAGGGTGCAGTTCATCAGCAGAAAGATGAGGTTTTCTCCCAAGGGGGAGATGGTGTGCTTCGCTACCAAGGTCGTTTATGTGTTCCTAAGGTGGGTGAGTTGAGATAGCATATTCTTTCAGAATTCCATAACTCCAGGTATTCTACTCATCTAGGTGCCACCAAGATGTACCGTGATCTACGGGAAGTCTTTTGGTGGAATGGCATGAAGAGGGATATAGCAGATTTTGTGGCTAAGTTCTTTAATTGTCAGTAGGTGAAGGTAGAACATCAGAGCCTAGGAGGTATGACTCAGGAGATTAACATTCCTAACTGGAAGTCAGAAGTGATAAACATGGATTTCATCACAGGTTTACCTCGTACTCGCAGACAACATGACTCCATTTGGGTGATAGTAGACAGAGTTACTAAGTCCGCTCACTTTTTTGCTATTAAGACTAGAAATTCGGCGGAGGACTACACCAAGCTTTACATTAATGAGATAGTCAGGTTGCATGGGGTTCCGTTGTATATCATCTCAGATAGATGTCCTCAGTTTACCTCTCATTTCTGAAAGTCATTTGAGAAAGGTCTTGGTACTCAAGTAAATCTTAGCACAACATTTCATCCACAGACGGATGGCCAGGCAAAGCGTACCATTCAGACCTTAGAGGACATGTTAAGAGCTCGCATGATCGACTTCAAGGGCAGTTGGGATGATCACCTTCCTCTTATAGAGCTCACCTACAATAACAGCTACCATTCCAGTATTTATTGGCCCCTTATGAGGCATTATATGGGTGTAGTTGCAGATCTTCGGTTGGTTGGTTTGAGGTAGGTGAAGCAGCCTTGATAAGGCTAGATTCGGTTCATGATGCTATGGAAAAAATTCAGCTCATCAGAGATAGACTAAATGCCCAGAGTCGCCAGAAGTCCTATGCAGATGTAAGGAGAAGGGACTTGGAGTTCCAAATTGATGATTGGGTTTTTTCTGAAAGTATCACCTATGAAGGGGGTGATGAGATTAGGAAAGAAAGGGAAGCTCACTCCCAGATATGTAGGTCCTTACGAAATCCTGAAAGGGTTGGTAAAGTGGCTTATGACTTAGAGTTTCCAGCAGAACTAGCAGCAGTCCATCCAGTCTTTCACATCCCCTTGTTGAAGAAATGTGTGGGTGATCAGTCATCCATAATGCCATTAGAGAGTATGGTTGTGAAGGATAGTCTCACATATGAGGAAGTGCCAGTTGAAATTCTTGATCGTCAGGTTCGAAGGTTGAGAAACAAAGAAGTCGCTTCAATTAAGGTTTTGTGGAGGAGTCAATCCGTAGAGTGAGCTACTTGGGAAACAGAAGCAGCCATAAAGGCCAAGTATCCTCATCTCTTTCCTTCCGATTCCATCCCAGCTTGAGGTAATAGTTCCTCTCCAGTCTTTCAGTTACTCTTGTGTATAATCAGTCTTAGTATCATGTTCCTTTAGTTATACTTGCATTTTCAGCATATTTGCATATTCTTGGAACTTAGTTCAGTCAAATTTCAGTTTCCAGTACTAAGTAGTATGGTTCGCAGCTCTTTCCCTCAATATCCAACTAGTTTATTCTTGATTCGAGGACGAATGTTCCCAACGGGAAGATAATGTAACACCCCAGATTCTTAAAGAGACAAAGTGCAGATTTTTGAAAGTTGCAGGTGCCACCAACGGAGGCTATCTACGGACTGTAAGGTGATCTATAGACCATAGGCGGGGTCCGTTATTGGGCACCTGCAACTCCTTCGCCAGAAACCTCCAGAAAATTTAGTTAAGGCTCGACTTAGGGCAGGACCTATGGACCGTAGGTCAGACCACAAGCCATGGTCCAGGTTCGTGGATTGTGGCCCTCAGCAACCCCTCTCTGAAGTCGAATGATGACTAACCAGGACGGACAGTCAGTTAGTCCATCGTCGGTCGGTCAGGGGGCCGTCAATGACTTCGGCAGATTTTAAGTGAGGGTCGTTTGGTCTTTTCCCCTTTACGTTGGACACCTATACTATGTCGTTTTAATCATTTTTACCCTAGTAACTAAATCAAAACATACCCTAGTCAATTCATTCTCCTAATTTCATCCAATTTAAACGAAAAGAAGAGAAAGCAGTCCACCAAACCCTTTCCAAGAACACATCAAGTTTTCCTCAGTCCCAGCCCCAAAATCGAAAGATTTCTTCATGGAATTCATCACCAGGTATGTGGGATTTCACTAGTGGGTTCCTTTCACCCATTAGGTCCCTAGATTTCAGTCAAAATCTTGATTCCCTAAATATTGCTTAGACTTAGGGCTTCTAGAACTTCAGATAATTGTTGTGATTTAGCTATTAGAGTATTCCAAATCAGATTATCATGTTTTTCGTAATAATGTTGCTTAGTTCCTTGCATGAATTCAGAACCCTAGTTGTGTAGTTTCGTTTAGTTCATGAATTACACTTGCCAGGTTAGTTTATACAAATATTCATGCTCCAGTTAAGAATGTTTTATTATGAGTGCTTTAATGTTGCATTTTCAGTTAACATGTCAGAATATTGAGCTATCCAGTATATTTCACTTATGTTGTATTGTACACATTTCCAGTCACCCTCATAGTCCTAGAACTACGTGCCCCCGTAGGTTTATAAGTCCCCTCTGTGGGTATTATATTTTGTGATCACGCCATTCATGCCTCTATACCCCTGGGAAGGTATATTGGGTCCTCTTGATGGGGCTTATACATCGGACTCCACAGTTAGCTCACGTGGTTTTATGTCGGTTAATAGTAGCTCCCACAGTCAGATTCTACTGTATTGACCAGGTTACAAATTATATTTCAGTATTCAGTTTTAGCATGTTCAATACTTGGTCAGTACATTCAGTTTAGTTTATATTCAGTATATTTCAACATGTTCAGTACTTGGTCATCAAATTCAATTTCGTTCATATTCAGTATATTTCAGCATCTTCATCATGTTAAGTTTATATCATTGCTCAATATGCTTTGTTCAGTTCTATTGTAATGACCCTAAAAATGAACTAGTGAAACTAGAGCCTAACGTGTGTGTGTTTGAGTTTGATGTGAGGTTAGATGACGTTTGATGGTTTCCCGAGTGAAGGTTGAGGAATTTGGGGGTAAAATGTCAAGACACGACTATAACAACCGGAAACTAGTAAGTTGAACTAGTGTGTCATAGGGTCTTGTAGTGGAATTTTGGAGTGTTGTATAAAGGTTAAAACTCATACAAATGACTCTCGTAGTTAGAATGACATGATTAGGGGTTAAACGTCCGGGTACAACTTCCCAAGGGGTCCTTGAGGAGGACCCCAACACTGCCCAAAAAGTTGTCAAAATAGCTTGGTTCACGGAGGAAGATCATGCCCCTTAGGAATTAGTATAGGGAGGCTTGGTCTTAATTTTTGAGCCCCATACCCAATCCACGGAACCACAAGACGGCCAGTAGACCCATCCACGGTACGTGGATGGGTGGGCATGAATGAGGGCAGTTATCCAAAATTTTATTTTAGTTAGGGGTCTTAGTTTTAGTTAGTTATTAAATTAGGGGTTAGGAGGGACGATTATACAACTAATTAACTTCCTATATAAAATATTTTAAGTCCATAAACAACCAATTAATTCATTGCAACCCAAGACCACAAATTCAAACTACCCTTCCCCTCCAAAAGACTTTCTGTAGAACCTCCATAGAAGTTAAAGACTCCAAGCTTCCAAGGTCAATTTCTCCAAGGTTTTCAAGGGGATTTTGTGGGAAGCAATAACAAGGTATGATGGTCTTGCTCCTTGTCTAATTTTCCATTCAAGGAGCCAATTCAAAAAAGATTTCAAATCATGAAACTCTAGGTATTCACTCAATCTCATGGGTTCATTCATCAAACGATTTTAAAGGTTTACTAATGTCAATTTATGATTATATTGATGTTTAATTGATTATTTTACTCTATGAACCCATGATTTCTCTCAATTCCTAAATTTAGCCTCTTGAAGTGGGTTTGTTGATTATGAATGAATGATGATGGACTTACAGTTAGATTAATTTAGATTATTAATTTGTATAATTATCTATGCCTAATTGTGGTGAATTGTTGGTAAGTTGAGGATTTGTGATCATATCCTTCAAAAGGGGAAGTTTGACTTAACCTCATGTTAAAGTAGAATTGGGCTTGAATTGTTGATCCACTTGAAAGGTGGAGGTGTTTACTTACTTTGTATATTGATCCACTTGAAAGGTGGAGGTGTTTACTTATTATGACAATTGTGTTCATGTCCTTGAAGGCATAGTGTGGGTAATTGAAGTATTATCATGATGTTGTATATATGAATGTGATGTAAAGCATGTGTGTGATCTAAAGGATTGAAATATGATCATGTTTAGAAGCTAATAGTGTTAGGATTGAATGTTATCTCTCTATTAACACTTGTGAATGATGGAGATTATGTGAAAGGCTATACTCACATATACACAAACTTGAATGAATGAAGTTCAATGATAATGTTAATAAGGAAGTACTTATTGAAAAGCTATTCTCAATTGTGCTCTAATGAATGCTAATGATGTGTTGATTGAAAGGATATTCTTGATCTTACACTAATGAACGATAATGGGGTTCTTAGATGAAAGGCTATTCTCATCTTTGAATCTATGAGCTATCCGATGAATGAATGTTGGGTTGAGATGGATGCCCTCACGTGAGTCGAGGCGGGGTGTCTAGTAATAATCTCTTATCCCTTAATGCAATGAATGGTAAAATACTCTATTGGAATGTAGGCTAAGCACCAAGAGGATATTGAATGAGATGGAAGCTCTCACGTGAGTTGAGGCGGGGTTTCTAGTAGCATTCTTTTGAGATGGATGCCCTCATGTGAGTTGAGGCGGGGTATCTAGTAGCAATCTCTGTGTCCCTTAACTATGTGCCCACATAGGATAGCTAGTGGATCCACTTAAGTTAAATACTGGTTTACCTTAGGCAAGTAGACCAACCCTTACGATGTGGGACAGTACATCGGATTCCATGATCTAGCTCTCACGGTCTATGTCAGTTAAACACTTATTTCTATCATGTGAGATGTGAATTATAGTTTCTTGAGGAGTTCTATGAATTGTGGGTAGTAGTATGGGATGCTATCCATACATAGCACATGTAGGCTTATAGAGGGCTATATTGAGTTCTCTAAGTCTTAATGACTATTGTATGAAAGTCCTCTAAATGAATTTAATACATAATGTTGATTTGAATGCCTAATGTAATGATGCATGCTATACTTGGATTGTATTATGAGTTACTTCCTTGTTATGACTTGTTGTATTTGAATGCCTATGGTGACTTCAAAGGAGTACTCTGTGTGAGTAGTAGTATGGGATGCTACTTTCATTTTGCACAAGTATGACTTAGGGGTTATCTTAGGTGATGGTCCTTATGTGATGAAATAACTTGTTAAAGGTTAAGGTCTCTTGTTTATGAGTTTTATTGAAAATGGAAAGGTTGAAGGGTAAGTTCACGTTTGGTGACCTTAGTGTGGTACCTTGGTGTGGATGGTCGTATGGGACGCTATCCATACATTGCACAAAGTATAGCATGAGGGTTACTTGAGGTGAAAGCTAAATATGAAGGGAAAGAGTTACTTGTTGATATTGTTCAAATGTGATGTTATGACTTGTATGATTATTATATTTGTACTTGAGGTCTCTTATGCTATTGTTCAGGATATATATAAAAAGTGGCATAATGCATGGTTTCCAACCAAAATGTCCCTTTTAAAGCATGTTTTTGCATGATCATCATACTTAGTACATTTTTGTGTGCTAAACCATTGTTCTATGTTTTTACTACAAGTGTAGGTTCCAGCAAGTGATTGTATTCTCTAGTGAAGCTTGGGATTAGAGTTCTCTCAAGACATCTTTTGGTATGTCCTCATAGATCGAGGACATGGACTTTATGTTTCTAGTTTCTTTATGTTTTAAGACTATTCTTAAGACTTCGATTGTAAAGGGCCATGACCCTGTCTTGTTTAAATTTTTGTCTAAAATGGCCATGTGAGACTTAGACTTCCGCAGTGTCTTTTGAAAGATTGTTAAATGAGTATTTTTCTAGATTGTTTGGTTTTTGAATAAAGAAAATTAAATTTCATATTATTTTTATTACCTATGCGTTGAATGAATGCTATGAGTCTTTTATAAGACCCCTTTCGGGTCGAGTACGCCATGTTACGACTAGGGGGTGCTCTCGGGTCGTGACAAACATGGTATCATAGCACAAGATTTTGGGAATGGTTTTAGGATTGATGTCTCAGTAGCCACGTCTAGTAGAGTCTTGTTCATCGGTGTGAGTCGCGACACATCTATGAGCGAGAGGCTATAGGACGTTGTTACACTTCTTTCATATTCTTGAAGTCATGCCTTAGAGTTTAGCTTTATAGATGTCCTTTTCCTAATACTTCTCTTATGTTTATAGGATATGAATACAAGATGGACGCTCGCAAGGAGAGTGGAAGAGGAAATAGTGAATGAGGGAGTACCTCCCCAAGGTGATCAAGGTCCTCAAGGTGAGAAGGTTCCTCTAGGCAATCAAGAGAACAAAGTTTCGGTGGTTCCCCCGGCCATGACTAATAAGGAGATTAGGTCGGCTTTTCTAACCTTAGCCCAAGCTATGACGGCTCAAGTGAATCGGGATGTGGGGCCTAATGTGAATGCCAATGAGGGTACCATGGCCTCAAGGTTGAGAGACTTTGTGAGGATGCATCCTCCGGTTTTCCTAGGCTCTAAGGTGGGAGAGGATCCCCAAGAATTCTTGGATGAAGTATATAAGATAGTCAATGCTATAGGGGTACCTTCTAGGGAGAGAGCAGAGTTGGATTCCTATCAATTGAAAGATGTGGCTCAAGTGTGGTTCACTCAATGGAAGAGCAATAGGCCTTCAGAAACAGGTCCAATAGAATGGGAGGAGTTTAAGAGAGCTTTCCTTGGTAGGTACTTTCCTCGTGAGAAGAGGGAGGTTAAGGTGGAGGAGTTCATAAACCTTAGGCAAGGGAGCATGAGTGTGGAGGAATATTCCTTGAAGTTTACCCTATTGTCTAAGTATGATCCTTCTTTGGTGTCCAACCCTAGAGATGAGATGAGTCGCTTTGTGACTGGTGTGTCCGACTTTGTTAAGGAAGAGTGTCGTACGACTATTCTTCATGATGATATGAACATTTCTAGACCTATTTTGTATGCTTAATCTATTGAGGAGTCCAAACTTGAGAGAAATGGTAGAGAGTTGAAGAGTGGTAGATCCGATGAGCAAGGTCAACCTAGGTCCAAAAAGAGGTTCTCCAACAAAGATTCTTCAATGGTGAGCAATGATAGGGTGTCTAACCCTAATTCCCAAAGAGAAAGCAGGAGTGGTTCTTCTTTTGTGAGGTATAGATGTGCCAAGTGTGGGAAGCATAATTTGGGTAAGTGCCTTGTCGGCACGGATGAGTGCTTTGGGTGTGGAAAGAAGGGTCATAAGATGAGGGATTGCCCAACACTCATGGAAAAAGGGAGAGAGACCAACCAAGCTTCTTATGTTGGCTCGGATCCTAATGCTCCAAAGAAGAACCGTTTCTATGCACTTCAAGCCAAGAAGGGTAAAGGAGCTAATCCGGATGAAGGTACAGATAAGTTATAGTTCCTTTTTGTTATATTGAGGATCCTTATGTTGTTTTTCATGATAGCTTTACATGGGTTTTCTCCTAAGTGGGGGATGTGATGTTGAGTAGTAAGGTTGTTAAGAGTGTTGGTATGCCTACCTCTTTTCCTTCTATACGTATTCAAGCTTGTGACCAAGAGTTCCTTGTAGCTTGTTGCATGTTTGGGAGTTATGTGTGAATTTGAGTTTCCATGGTCTCCTTATGTTGTGCATGTTCTAGTTGAACTCTTGTTATATGATAAAATGAGTTTTCATGAATTGTGTTCCTCATGTTAATATGCATCTATGATGAGTTGCCTAAATATTTCATGAGTTGACTTGTTGAGCATGCCTAAATGTGTTTTTATGAAGAAGTTGCATAGTGGGCCTTTATGAGAAAATTGCATATGTTCTTAATGATGTTGTGATGAGCATGATGAGATTTGGAGAAGGAAGTTCCTCCAATAAAATGAAGAATGTGAACTTTTGATGCATAATGAGGTTGTAGATGTAGTTTCTACCTCCTTGTTGTGTTTTGAGTTCTTTGATGTGGACTTGATGCTTCTTCTTATGTTTATACATTTATATTGATGTTGCATGCATGATTGTGGAGTGCTAGTCTTGAGTCGTTACCCCCTTAATGTGTTTTAAGTGTCATTCGAGGACGAATGTTCCTAAGTGGGGGATAATGTAACGACCCTAAAAATGAACTAGTGAAACTAGAGCCAAACGTGTGTGCGTTTGAATTTGATGTGAGGTTAGATGATGTTTGATGGTTTCCCGAGTGAAGGTTGAGGAATTTAAGGGTAAAACGTCAAGACACGACTATAACGCTCGGAAACTAGTGAGTTGAACTAGTGTGTCGTAAGGTCTTGTAGTGGAGTTTTGGAGTGTTGTATAAGGGTTAAAACTCATAGAAATGACTCCCGTACTTAGAATGACATGATTAGGGGTTAAATTTCTGGGTACGACTCCCCAAGTACCACCCAAGGGGTCCTTGAGGAGGACCCCAACACTGCCCAAAAAGCTATCAAAACAGCTTGGTTCACATAATCTCCATCATTCACAAGTGTTTTAACTATGACAGTCCATGCCCCGTAGGTTATGGGCGTTGATTAGGACTTAGTCTAGGGAGGCTTGGCCTTAATTTTTGAGCCCCAGCCCCAATCCATGATACCATAGGACGGCAAGTAGACCCATCCACGGTCTGTGGATTGGTGGGCATGAATGAGGGCAGTTTTTCCAGATTTTTATTTTACTTAGGGGTCTTAGTTTTAGTTAGTTATTTAATTAGGGGGTTAGGAGACATGATTATATAACTAAATTACTTCCTATATAAAATATTTTAAGTCAATAAACACCCAATTAATTTATTGCAACCCAAGACCCCAAATTCAAACTACCCATCCCCTCCAAAAGACTTCTCTAGAACCTCCATAGAAGTTGAAGACTCCAATCTTCCAAGGTCAATTTATCCAAGGTTTTCAAGGGGATTTCGTGGGAAGCAATAACAAGATATGGTGGTCTTGATCCTTGTCTAATTTTCCATTCAAGGAGCCAATTCAAAGAATATTTCAAATCATGAAAATCTAGGTTTTCACTCAATCTCATGGGTTCTTTCATCAAACGATTTTAAAGGTTTACTAATGTCAATTTATGAATATATTGATGTTTAATTGATGATTTTACTCTATGAACCCATGATTTATCTCAATTCTTAAATTTAGCCTTATGAGGTGGGTTTGTTGATTATGAATGAATGATGATGGACTTATGGGTAGATTGATTTAGATTATTGATTTGTATCATTATATATGCCTAATTGTGGTGAATTGTTGGTAAATTGAGGACTTGTGATCATAGCCTTGAAAGGGCAAGTTTGACCTAACCTCATGTAAAAGTAGAATTGTGCTTGAATTGTTGATCCACTTGAAAGGTGGAGGTGTTTATTTACTTTGTATATTGATCCACTTGAAAGGTGGAGGTGTTTACTTATTATGAACATTGTGATCATGGCATTGAAGGAATAGTGCGGGTAATTGAAGTATTATCATGATGTTGTATATATGAATGTGATGTAAAGCATGTGTGTGATCTAAAGGATTGAAATATGATCATGTTTAGAAGCTAATAGTGTTAGGATTGATTGTTATCTCTCAATTTACACTTGTGAATGATGGAGATTATGTGAAAGGCTATACTCACATATACACACACTTGAATGAATGAATGAATAAAGTTCAATGATAATGTTAATGAGGAAGTACTTATTGAAAAGCTATTCTCAATTGTACTCTAATGAATGCTAATGATGTGTTGATTGAAACGATATTCTTGATCTTACACTAATGAACGATAATGGGATTCTTAGATGAAAGGCTATTCTCATCTTTTAATCTATGAGCTATCTAATGAATGAATGTTGGGTTGAGATGGATCCCCTCACGTGAGTTGAGGCGGGGTGTCTAGTAACAATATCTTATCCCTTAATGTGATGAATGATATAATACTCTATGGGAATGTAGGCTAAGCACCGAGAGGATATTGAATGAGATGGAACCTCTCAGGTGAGTTAAGGTGGGGTTTCTAGTATCAAACTTTTGAGATGGATGCCCTCACGTGAGTTGAGGAGGGGTATGTAGTAGCAATCTCTGTGTCCCTTAACTATGTGCCCACATAGGATAGCTAGTGGATCCACTAAGCTAAATATTGATTTACTTTAGGCAAGTAGACCAATCCTTATGATGTGGGACAGTACATCTGATTGCATGATCTAGCGCTCATGGTCTATGTCGGTAAAACGCTTATTCCTCATGTGAGATGTGCATTATAGTTTCTTGAGGAGTTCTATGAAGTGTGGGTAGTAGTATGGGATGCTATCCATACATAGCACGAGTAAGCTTCAAGAGGGCGATACTGAGTTCTCTAAGTGTTAATGACTATTGTATGACAGTCCTCTAAATGAAGTTAATAAATAATGTTGATTTGAATGCATAATGTAATGATGCATGCTATACTTGGATTGTTTTATGAGTTACTTCCTTGTTATGACTTGTTGTATTTGAATGTGTCTTGCCTATGGTGACTTCAAAGGAGTACTTAGTGTGAGTAGTAGTATGGGATGCTACTTGTACATTGCACAAGTATGACTTAGGGGTTGTCTTAGGTGATGGTCCTTATGTGATGAAATAACCTGTTAAAGGGTTAGGTCTCTTGTTTATGAGTATTATTGAAAATGGAAAGGTTGAAGGGTAAGTTCACTTTTGGTGACCTTAGTGTGGTACCTTGGTGTGGATGGTGGTATGGGACCCTATCCATACATTGCACAAGGTATAGCATGAGGGTTAATTGAGGTGAATTAAATGTGAAGGGAAAGAGTTAGTTGTTGATATTGTTCAAATGTGATGATATGACTTGTATGATGATTATATTTGTACTTGATGTCTCTTATGCTATTGTTCATGATATTTTTAAAAATTGGCATAATGCATAGTTTCCAACCAAAATATCCCTTTTAAAGCATGTTTTTGCATGGTTATCATACTTAGTACATTTTGTGTGCTAACCCATTCTTCTATGTTTTTACTACAAGTGTAGGTTCCGGCAAGTGATTGCATTCTCTAGTGAAGCTTGGGATTAGAGTTCTCTCAAGACATCTTTTGGTATGTCCTCATAGCTCGAGGACGTGGACTTTATGTTTCTAGTTTCTTTATGTTTTAAGACTATTGTTAAGACTTCGATTGTAAAGGGCCATGACCCTATCTTGTTTAAAGTTTTGTCTAAGATGGCCATGTGAGACTTAGACTTCCGCCATGTCTTTTGAAAGTTTGGTAAATGAGTATTTTGATAGATTGTATGGTTTTTGAATAAAAAGTTTTAATTCCGTACTATTTTTATTACCTATGTGATGAATAAATGTAGTGAGGCTTGTATAAGACCCCTTCGGGGTCGAGTAGTCTGTGTTATGACTAGGGGGTGGTCTCAGGTTGTGACATATATGTTTATTCAACTTTATCCTATCCTGCATGCTCAGTACCTTTCATGTACTGATGCATACTCTGCGCCACATCTTTTCGTGATGTACGTTCAGGTCCTCAACATTTAGAGCACGTGTAGATTGGTTCCCGATCCGTATTCAGCAGTATCAGTGGTGAGTCCTCATTCTTTGAGGACGACATACATGTTCTTTTACATTCAGTCTTTCATTTTAGTTTCAGTTTTGCTAGAGTTAGTTAAGGGGGATGTCCCAACATCTCTAGTCAGTTAGAGGCTTATTTCAGACATAGTTAGATTCAACTTTAGTTTTTGAGTTATAGTCATGTGTTAATAACTCTTATCTAGTATATATATTCAGACCAGTGTTCGGTATTCCCTACCATTTCAGTTTATCTCATGTTTCAAGTTTCTATACAATATCTCTTTAATTCAGTAAATTGTAGTATGGTTATGACATGCCATCTCACAGTTAGCTTGGGGTCATTCGTGATCCTAGGTCCCGTGTTTACGTCAAAGGGGTAGCCTCAGGGCGTGACATATAGAGTTACACTCTATCGCACGACTTTAAAATTGTAAAAGAAGTGGAATTCTCTTAAAATTGTATAGCCTTTGATTCATAAATGTGGCGCATTTTACACTTAGGGGTGTTTGTGTTTTGGTTTGGATAGGTAATAGGTTAAAATCAAAATCAAACAAATCTAGTCATTTTTTAAATTTCTAATACCAAACCAAACCAAATGAAAAAAAACCGTCGGTTTGGTTATGTTTTTTCGGTTTTTTTTGTTTGAAAGTAATAATTCTTTTGAGGACATACGTATCTCAATAGACACAGACATCTAGTACATGAATAATCTATAGGAAAGCTATTGTGAGTTTAATTAAGCAATTAAACCATACTAGAGTTATTATCATACGGACAAAGTAATTCAATTAAGAGAAAGTGTGACTATCTTATATGAGGTAGGGTAGGTAAAGATTAAAGTAATGAATTTTGATGGACTTAGATTTAAGGTTGTAATAGTTGGGCTAAAATTTAAGTGTTGCTTGAGAAAATGGTAAACTTAAAGACTTGATTAAAATTAACAAAACATTTGTATTTTATTTATGAATAATATATAAATAATTATAAAATTTATGCATCTGATTTCTCGGTTCAGATTAGTTATTTTTGCGGTTTGTTTTTAGTAAAACCAAAACCAAACCAAATAGTATCGGTTTTTTAAATTTAAAACCAAACCTAACCAAACCAAATATCAATTTTTTAATCTGTTTGGTTCAGATTACTGTTCGGTCTGATTTTTTAACCATAACCATGAACAACCTTAATTACACTAGAGATTAATGAAAAAAAAAGTAATCACATGTCATAATTTTTTCAATTAAAAAATTCATTATAATTTAATGTGTACACTCGAACACATGCTATATCAAGATCAACTATTTTAGGATGCTAAACGAGTAAGAGGTACCATTTCGAGAATAAAAATAGTCTTACATTCAATACAAGTATTTTTTAAATTAATATAATTTAATTTCAAATAATTAGACTAACTTAAAAATTACTCCTACAAAACTTTAATAACTTAATACTTTAGTTATCAAATTTACTTTAAATTTTGAACTATAAAATTTAAACATTGAAATTTTAAATTTGAAAGTTGAACTTTGAAATTTTAAACTTTAAATTTTAAAGTTCAAATTTGAAATTTGACATTTGAAAATTGTAATTTCAAAAAATATGAACATACTTTCTTTTTTCTTACTTAGTTAAAAAATGTCATTAAAGATGATAACTTAAAAGCTTAAACATACAATTATAATTTAAATAATTAAAGTAAATATCGTCACATATTCCCTTCCACCCCGTTTCGTCCATTAAAATAGGTGGGATGGGATAGGACTACGCCCTTTCGTCCTGGCCATCCCGACCAATGACCATCCCATCCCATCTTGCATCTTTGTATCCTATCACGCCATCCCAGTCTCCCTAATATCACTAGTTGCTCCTAATTTAAATTAATTAAGGATAAACTCTAGAGATTAATGTACATAACTAAATAATAATCACGTCTAGTAATTTTTTCAATTAATGAATTCATTTTAATCTTAATGTGTACAGTATTCCATCACATGCTACATCGAGTTTATATATTATTATTACGGACTCCCTTTTGCAGCTCCATTTATCTTGAGCACTTTCAGAATTATTCCTTAGCTGCACAAGAAACAATAGAAATCGTTCAAAAACAACTACCACTAGTAAAAAACTGGCAAAACACGACGGCCAAAAGCAATACAATGCGTCGCTTTTTGGTCAAAATTGACGAAAAAGCATCGCAGTCAAGTTCGTCGCTTATTGGCTCGACGCTTTTCAGAAAGCGACGGACTGCGTCATTTTAAAAAAAAGTATTTTCTTGAATAATGTGACATCATACGATGCTAAATAATAATTTTTTATTTACAAAAAGCGACGCATTATTTTTAATTTTTAATTTTATTGAAATCTTGAAAAGCGACGGACATAGAGACGCTATCTGTCGCGTTTTCTATAATTTAATTTAATTTTTTAAATTTCAAAAGCGACGGACTGCATCACTTTTCAGAATATTATATTTTAAAAAACTCAGAAAATCGACGGATAAAATCACCATGTCCATTGCTTTTTCTGTATTTTGTTTCCATCACCTGCAAGTTCAATTCAAATCAATCCAGCCCAATCACGCAAAGCACATAATAAACATGCTACACAAAATATAAAACAACAAACTTAAATTAACTTTCAAAAATACCTAAATCAAAATTTAAAGACTTTTAAAGTCTTCCAAAATTCATTTCAAAATTTTGAAAAAGTGCATAAACTAAAGATCAGATGCCTAAGGGGTGCAAACTATGAAATCATCAGCCTCCTCACTCTCATCGTCGGTGTCATCGACATGAGACAATGTAGCAGGTCAGTGAGTGAGGTTCAACACTTGTTGTTACGATCCAGACCGTCGTGACTGGCACTCACACTAATCCTCTGGTGAGAGAACCACTACCACAACCCGACTAAGCAGCTTAAAGAAACTAAACCATTTAAAGATACAAAAGCAGGCTTAAATGACCAATTAAATAATGAATTCCCATAAACTCTGAAGATTAACAAAACAACCAAACATGACCCTTGCGGAAATTCAACCCCTAGAAACTGAAAGTCATTGCACCAAAAACTCTACTAATCAACAAGTCAAAGGAAAAAAGGGTGCAACCCCGACAACTAAACATAGGTAAAATGTCTGAACATCTAGTTTGACTACGAAAAGAATGGACTAAACTAAAGATGGATCTGAGGCAACCTGAAAGAACTGGCTCACCCTTGAATCCGGTCTCGGTCAATGATCTCCTACTCGAGGTCTGTCAGTAGCCGCCTGAAGATGCCCTGTACTCAATAAAGAAAGAGCAAGTGCTACGCGAAGCCACGGTGTACTGGTAAGATCACACGGCTACTCCGGTCAGCGAAATATACGCAAGTAATTACAACACTGTAACACATATATACAGAAGGCATGATTCAGTTATCATTTTGGAGCAACATACAATTTCCCAATATCAATGACATGAAGATATGAACCTAATAATCACAAGTGGTCCTCTCATGGAACACACACCCAAATTGTTAGTGTGTAGGAACGTGACACCCGATCCAATATACATGTGTCGTAACATGACATCCGGTCCAATATACATGTGTCGGAACGTGACATCAGATCCAGTCAACAAAACCACAGTTACAATCACACCCATAATAAACAGTGCTCATATTCATACAATCAAGTAATTGGTTCATGACATGTAATTGTTCATACATAATCATTTCATTAGATTCGATTCACGTTTCCCTATTCACATACATGCATGCATACAATGAAGCAATTAATCGGCATATATCACACAATAGGAAATAGAACCATCACCTACCTTGAAACCAAGCCTGAATACTCATGAGACACTTGAGCCTTCCCTTTTCGGAGTCTTTCAGCTCGTTCTTGATCTAAAACAAGCAATTGCAAGGATCACTAAACAAGGTCTAATTTACTCGGATTATAACAAAATTATCAACCCAAGGTCAAACCCATGATCCTAATGTTCAACTAGGGCTTTTCCCACCATTAACTTCATGCCAAAACCCTCCCCCAACGATAATTACCCAAGATTCTAAGTTCTAAGAATTGAAATACAGATTAGGGGAGTATTTATCGTACCTTTAGCACTAGAATTCATGGGAAACTGATAAGAAACAGCCCTGGGTCGTCCCTTAGCTGTGAAGAATGAAGTTTTGTAGAAAATAATGAAATTGTGGTTTTTCTCTGATTTAAGTTGCGATTGTCCTGCCACAGCGGCCCCGTCCTGACGGAATTAATCCCAACCAGGCGGCTTGCACAAAGACAAAAACTCAAAATTTGAGTTCTAAGATCCCATTTCGCAACACACCTCCAACCCTTGACGTTCTAAAACTACCCTTTCATGCCAAGATCAGTTTCAGGAGTTCTACTCGCGCAAATTCGATTCCGTAAAGCCGTACGGGATCCTTAACTTCTTGGCTATCCACTCACGTGATCAAACTCATTATTAAATCCCCCATCAATTACTAGATTGCCCTAGACCTCACCTGACTCAGATTTCATCCAAGTCTGGCCTAGGCTAGAAATTTCCAAGTTACTACTCAAAAGTTTTCTGGCCCAAATTCCTTTCCCCATTGGTTTTTCTATAACGATGGAAAAAGGTCGTTACAATAGATACCAAGTTACCCATCACTCATCCCTGAGTGATAAACTAGGAGAAATGGCTAAGGCAAGAGTAGAGTAGTACTTGAATCGTTGACCAACTGGGGATACTTGGCTCGCTTGTCCATTTCAATTTCCCAGGTAGCTTCCTGAACCGGACGATGCTTCCATTATACCTTCATGGACTTTATCTCCTTGGTCTTCATCTTCCGGACATCGCGATCAAGAATTGCAACTGGTTCCTCCTCATACTGAAGGTCTTTGTCTAACAAAACTGAGTCTCACTTTATGATGTAATCTCTGTCCCCATGATACTTCTTCAACCTGGACACATGGAACACTGGATGAACTCTAGATAGGCTATGCGTTAAAGCCAACCTATAGGCCACTGGCCATACACAGTCATCTCAGACGGGCCGATGTATTGAGGACTAAACTTGCCCTTCTTGCCAAATATCATCACTCCCTTTAAGGGTGACACTTTTAGAAGAACTTGCTCACCAACGTGAAATGTCATGTCCCTTACCTTATGGTCTGCATACTTTTTCTGTCGACTCTGGGCTGCTAGAAGCTTAGCTTGGATGTTTTCACCTTATCCTGAGCATCTTTTACCAGATCAAGACCCAAAGGTTTCACATCTCCAACCTCAAACTACACTATGTTTGATCTACATCCCCTCCTATAAAGTTCCTTGAATGGTGCCATGTCAATGCTAGAGTGGTAACTGTTGTTATAAGAGAACTCACACAAAGGTAGAAACATATCCCAACGCCTCCAAAGTTAATCATACATGCCATCAGTATGTCTTCTAACACTTGAATAGTTCTCTCTAATTGCCCGTCCGTCTATGGATGGAAGGCTGTGCTAAAAGTGAGTTGCGTGCCTAACTCCTCATGCAATTTTCCCCAAAACTTGGATGTGAACTGCGTACCACGGTCCGAGATGATGGAAAGAGGCACTCTATGCAGCCTCACTATCTCCTTCACATAAACCATAGCAACCTACTGAGCATTATAGTGTACTCTGACTGGAATGAAGTGGGCTGACTTAGTTAGTCTGTCAACCACCACCCAAATAGGGTTAAACTTCCCCAAGGTCTTGGCATGACCAACCACGAAATCCATAGCTATCTTTTCCCACTTCCATTCAGGGATTGGCATTTGCTGAAGCAAACTTACAGGCCTTTGGTGCCCATACTTTACCTTCTGACAGTTTTGGCACTTAACTACAAACTCAGCTATGTCTATCTTCATGCCAGGCCACCAATAAAGTTGTTTCAAGTCTCGGTACATCTTGGTCACACCCGGATGAATGGAATACCGCTAACCATGGGATATGGTCAACATATTCTGAATCAAATCATCCACTCGGGGAACAAAAATTCTTCCCTTAAAACTAAGCACACCACCCGCATCCAGAGCCGCATCTTGTGCCTTGTCAGGCACTGTCTTCTTTCTGAGCTCATTCAATCTCTCATCCTCAAACTGCTTGGCTTTGATCTCCTTAATGAACGTGGGCCTAACCTCAATCCTAGCTAAAACCCTACCTTTCTTTGCGATGCCCAACTGCATGAACTTTGACTCCAAGGTTTGAATCTCTTTGGCCAAAGTTCTCTTGGACACACCTAAGCAAGCTAGACTACCTATACTCACCGTCTTCCGGCTTAATTCGTCTGCCACTAGATTAGCCTTACCCAGTTAATATTGGCTGGTAACATCATAATCCTTGAGTAACTCCATCCACCTTCTTTGTCTCATATTAAGGTCCGTTTAGGTGAATACATGTTGTAGACTACGATGATTAGTAAACACCTCACACTTGACACCATAAAGGTAATGCCGCCATATCTTGAGAGCAAACACTACCACTGCCAACTCCAAGTCATGTGTCGGGTAGTTTTTATCATGCACCATGAGCTTCCGCAATGCATAATCTATGACATTTCTTTCCTACATCAAGACAACACCCAAGCCCGAATGTGAAGCATCACAATAAACAATGAAATATTTACCTTCCACCGGCAGTGTCAGAATAGGTGATGTGGTCAGAAGAGTCTTGAGCTTTTGTAAGCTCTCTTCACATTTGTCAGTCCACTAGAAAGGCATCTCCTTTTGGGTTAGCCTTGTCAAATGCATGGTAATAAAAGCAAATTATTTCACAAACCATCAGTAGTAGCTAACGATCCCCACGAAACTCCTAAATTTAGGAACAAAGCTAGGCCAGACCCAGTTTTTAACTACTTTGATCTTTTGGGGATCTACCATTACCCCTTCCTTTGAAACCACATTCCCCAAAAAGGCAACTGAAGCCAACCAGAACTCACACTTGGAATATTTTGCATATAACTTCTGTTTTCCAAGGACACCCAAAACAATACAAAGATGGTCGGCTTGCTCTTCCTTACTCTTCGAATAAACCAAAATGTCATCAATAAAGACGACAACAAATGAATCTAGGAATGGTTTGAACATACCATTCATCAAACTCATGAAGGTTGTAGGTGCATTGGTCAACCCAAACGACATCACTAAGAACTGATAATGCCTATATGCAGTCCTGAATGCCAATTTGGGTACATCCTTGGGCCTAATCTTTAACTGATGGTAACTAGACCTTAGGTCAATTTTAGAGAAAATGGATGCACCCTGCAACTGGTCAAAAAGACCATCTATCCGAGGCAACTGATACTTATTCCAGATGGTGACCCTATTCAACTGTCGATAGTCTATGCACATTCTCATACTACTATCTATCTTCTTAACAAACAAGTTAGGAGCACCCTACGGGGAAGCACTAGGACAGATGAACCCTTTATCAAGAAGCTCCTAGATTTGAGCTTTAAGCTCTCTCAATTCTGCTAGAGCCATGCGATAAGGAGGAATGAGATGGGCGAGGGCTCAACTCCAAGTCAATGCAGAAATCTATATCCCTATCTGGAGGCATACCAGGAAAATTGGTAGGAAACACTTCCTTGAATTCAAACACTACATGAATAGACTCAATGGAGGGAGACTTAACATCAACATCCCGAATATGAGCCAAATATGCCAACACCCCTGCCCTACCAATTTTCTAGCCCAAACGAAAGATATGACCTTAGCTGGCTTAGGCTTGTACACCCCTTCCCACTCTACCTTTTCCATACCCGAGATCTCTAGAGTCACAGACTTGGCATTACAATTAACCATAGCATAATAGGGGGACAACCAAGTCATGCCTAAGATTATATCAAAGTCAATCATATCCAGAATAACCAAATCAGCCCAAGTCTGAAAACCCATAAACAGAACAGGACAAGCATGATATAAATGAGTGACTATGACAAACTCTCCAACTAGGGTAGAAACAAGGATGAGGGCATCAAGCACATCACAAACCGCAACAAATCCCAAGGCAAACTGAATAGAAAATATTTGTAACTCGAGGTTAAATCCCTTAACGAATAGACGAATCCTCTCCTCCTATGTAGTCACCAACCGTGTAGCATATCTGGAAAAGGCATGGAACTTTGCCTCATAAGAAACTACAGTCTACCACCCTGCTCCAAGGCCATGAACTCATCCTTCTTGCGATCCCTTAAAGTCTGGGGTGCGTACTTCCCGAGAAACAAAGCATGGAACTGCATCCAAGTGAGTGGGGACAAGACTGGCGATCTGCATTCCACATAGGCCCTCCACTACTTCTTAGCCTCACCTTGAAGCTGGAAGGTCACAAACTATGCTCCATGCTCGTGTACAATGCTGGACTTGTGAAGCCTCTCACATCAATCTAGAATGAACTCATAGGCAACCTCACTCTCAAAACCACGGAACACAGGTGGCTTCAATGTCATAAACTTCGTCAATATCTCATACTCAGTATCAGTCATCACAAGACCCAATAGGGGACGGATGAAGGCATCAGTGCCTAATGCTCCATCCACCTTGGGAACAGTAGCATCAATGAGGTGGTTGACTAGAGGTTGAGCAGCTTGCACTGCGGGAAGGACTCCAGAGCTAACCAACCCACTCAGAAAAGTCATGATCTTCTAAGCTATCACTAGGTCTAAGGGAGGAAGACCTATAGTCTCAACATGTGCGTCCTCCTCTGGTCCAATATCCTCATCGACTTCGATCTTCTGATTCTTTTCCACCTTTTCTTGGGGTGCATGAGGGTCCTATTTCCTTGGAACATAATCAACTGGGGCTTCACCCCTGATGGGTGCTACCCCTCCTCAGACAGAAGAGTGAAAGAGATTAGATACCAATTAGAATCAAGTCATACCATGAAAGGAGAAGAAGAAATAGAAATTTCCTAAAGTCCTATAGCCTCTCGAAGAAAAAAGTACAGACGTCTCTGTACCGTTCCGCAAGACTCTACTAGACTCGTTTTAGTAAAATGAGATCAACGAACCTAGCGCTATGATACCAACTTTTTCACGACCCAGACTGCTGTGATTGGCACCCACACTAATCCTCCGATGAGCAAACGACTACCACAACCCGACTAAGCAACTTAAAGAAACTAAATCATTTAAAGATACAAAAGCAAGTTTAGATGAAGAATTAAATAATGAGTTCCCATAAACTCTGAAGTTTAAGAGAACAACCAAACATGACCCTCGCGGAAATTCAGACTCTAGAACATGAAAGTCATTGTACCAAAACAATACCAATCAACAAGTCTAAGGTAAAAGGGGGTGCAACTCCGAAAACTAAACATAATTAAAATGTTCGAGCATCTACTCTGATTCTGAAAAGCATGGACTAAACTAAAGATGGATCTAAGGCAGCCTGAAAGAACTGGCTCACCCTCGAATCTGGTCTAGGTCGATGATCTCATAGTTGAGGTCTGTCAGTAGCCACCTGAAGATGGTCTGTACTCAACAAAGACAAAGCAAGTGCATTATCAGTACATAAAACCACGGTGTACTGGTAGGATCACACGACTACTTCGGTCGGTGAAATATACACAAGTAATTACAACAAAGTAAACACACATATACAAAATACATGATTCAATTATCATTTAGGAGCAATATACAATTTGCCAATATCAATGACAAGTAGCTATGAACGTAATAATCACAAGTGGTCCTTTCATGGAACCCACACCCAAACTGTTAGTGTGTCGAAACGTGACA
Source organism: Solanum raphanifolium (assembly GCA_036250405.1). Classification (NCBI taxonomy): domain Eukaryota; kingdom Viridiplantae; phylum Streptophyta; class Magnoliopsida; order Solanales; family Solanaceae; genus Solanum; species Solanum raphanifolium. The sequence goes on from JAJOOE010006497.1 coordinate 37,091, forward strand.
CTCGATCCAATATACATGTGTCGGAACGTGACACTCGGTCCAATATACATGTGTCAGAACATGACACCTGATCCAATATATGTGTCGAAACGTGACACTTGATCCAGTCAGCACAACCATAGTGACAATCACACCCATAATGAATAGTGCTCATATTCATACAATTAAGTAATAGGTTCATGGGATGTAATTGTTCACACATAATCATTTTATTAGATTCGATTCACGTTTCCCTATTTACATATATACATGCATACAATGAAGCAATTAATCAGCATATATCACACAGCAGGAAATAAGCAATTGTCCAAGTCTGGCCTAGGCTAGAAATTTCAACTCGTTCTTGATCTAAAATAAGCAATTAATGCAAGGATCACTAAACAAGGTCTAATTTATCCGGATTATAAAAAAATTATCAATCCAAGGCCAAACCCATGATCTTAATGTTCAACTACGGCTTTTCCCACCATTAACTTTAGGCCAAAACCCTCCCCCAATGATAATTACCCAAGATTCTAAGTTCTGAGAATCAAAATACAGATTAGGGGAGTAATTATCGTACCTTTAGCACTAGAATTCGTGGGAAACTGATAAGAAACTGCCGTGGGTCGTCCCTTAGTTCTGAAGAATGAAGTTTTGTAGAAAATAATGAAATTGGGGTTTTCTCTGGTTTAAGTCACGACTGTCCCGCCACAGCGGGACCCGCCCTACCACAGTGTCCCGCCCTGGCGGCTTGCACGGAGACAGAAACTAAGAGTTTCAGTTCCAAGCTCCCATTTCGCAACACACCTCCAACCCTTGACGTTCTAAAACTACCCTTTCATGCCAAGATCAGTTTCAGGAGTTCTACTCACCCAAATTCGATTCCATAAAGCCGTATGGGCTCCTTAAGGTCTTCGCTATCCACTCACGTGATCAAACTCATAATTAAAACCCCTATCCATTATTGGATTTCCCTAGACCTCACCTGACTCAGCTTTTGTCCAAGTCTGGCCTAGGCTAGAAATTTCAAAGTTACAACTCAAAAGTTTTCTGGCCCAAATTCCTTTCCCCATTGGTTTTTCCATAACGACAGAAATAGGTCGTTACACTTGTTCTTTAAATTTCTTAACAGTCGCACTCATACTTTCTTGTTCAACTACTCTTCTTTGCTCAAACTCTGCCAGTGCAGCTATAAGATTTTCTATTTAATTTGACATAACAATAATTTGAACGTAGTCAAGTTACTCAGCTTGACCTAACGATCTAATAACTCCTAAGCCTGACTGAAGTTGGCGTACATAGTTTTGAGAGACTTGACCATAGTCTCTACCCTAGTGTGTCCTCCTTACAACTTTTTCTATCCAAAATTGAGTGGACATTTCATGCCTCATTTGGACCGAACTATCTATATTCTCATTCACGTACTTATTATATTTTCTCTGCATGTTAAAAATAAAAATTAGCCTCAAGTTATCTATATATATATATATATTCACTATTCATATTAAATGACTTACTGTAACGCCCAGTACGAAACTAGTAAGACCTAGCTAAGGCTTCACTGAATCTATTAGGTTGAACTAGAGCCTCACATGTTAGTTTATGGTTGGAAACATGTTTAAATGATGAAAAATGGCTATTGAAGTTAGTTTGGTAACTGTAGAGGTCAAACGTCAAGAAAGGACCATGACCTCCGGAAACTAGTCTTTGGTGCTAGTGTCTTGTCGTGGTGTTTGGTGTGTTGTTTGAGGTCTAAAACCCATAGGAGTGACCCTTATTCATAGATGGACATGTTTAGGGTCCAAACGACCGGGTACGACCCCCCAAGGACCACCCAAGGGGTCCTTGAGGAGGACCAACCTTTGGCCAAAAGCTGTCAAAAAACAGCTTGACCTATGAAGGGCAGTGACGGGCCGTCACTTGGCCTACGCCCCGTAGGTAGGTCTCGTGGGTTAAGACTTAGTCTCCCCACCAAGACCTCTCCAATCCCCCCTCTATAAACCAAATGACGAGAGCACAACACTGGACGTTACTCCACCTACAGTCCGTAGGTGGGTGGCTGTAAGTGCAGCCAATTTCCAGTCTTCTAGTCTTAAGTTGGTGATTAGGGATTAAGTTAGTTAATTGACTAAGGTCTTAAGGGGTTGTTTAGCTAGTTGATTACTCACCTTTATAAGCTAGCAAGACCTTAAGCTAAGTCATGAAATCATTTAGAACCAAGACCCTCAAAACAGTCCCCTAAAAAGAGATTTTAGTTTTAAGTTAGGAGTGAGGGTCAACTTTAGATGGTCATATCTCATAGCTCAAAACGAATTAGGTGGGCCATTACCTATCCAATGAAACGTATATGAGTCCTCTTTACAACGCCACCGAGTTTGCCCTATTCCAATCTTGGAGTAAAAAGTTATTCCCAAAATAGTGAAGCACTGTCAGAACTACGAAGGCCAAACGATGGTCCGTGACTCCACCTATGGTCCGTAGGTGGAGGGCGTAGATGCTGCCAGTTTTATGAAGTTTTTAGTTAAGAAGGGGGTTAATGCTTTGATTAGTTATTAACTAGGGGTTAAGGGAGGTCGGTTAGGTGGTTAATTAATGGACTATATAAGCTTATAGGACCCTGAACTAATCCATTAATTCACCACAAGTCAAGACCCCAAAACATAACCAAATTCTTTTCCCTCCAAAAATTCTCTCTCTCAAAACTCTCTCAACTAAAGACTCCATTGAAGAACTGGGAAGGAGCTTAGCAAGGGCTTGTAGATGGGAGATTTCACACGAAATTCATAGGGTTTACCTAAGGTATGGTTGCTCTTCACTCTTGGGATCCCTTTCCCCAAGAGGTCCTTCCAAAGATGGTTTTCAAAATCCCCCAAATTGTAGATTTCAATCCAAAAACGTGGGTCTTCTTTCTAAATGTTGAATTGTTGTTATAAACTGATTTTGATTGATGATATATGAACAATTATGGATGCATTCATGTAGTGTTGGTGATTTTTGAAGAATTCCCCCATGAGACCCATGCTTCCCCTTCTTCGTCCAATTCGAACCCTAGTTTGTGTTAGATATTAATTGAAGGCTAGGAATTGAATGTAATGTTATGTAACTCATGTTTGTATGATGATATTACCCCAAATTATGTATGATTACTATGGAATCAGGGTTAAGTCTTGAATGGGGCCTTCAAGGCTATGAGGAGATGATATCAATGTGATTCTTTATGTATTGTTGAATGTACTTGCTTAATTCATGTATGATGAAGTTGGATGATGGTTCCCTCTTCCCTCTAATCCTAGTTGGTAATTGAGCATGTTATGATGAGATGCAATGCAAGTATGAATGTTGTGGAATGTTGGTATTATTGTTGTTATATTGAATTGAAGGTAATTCTTGTTAACACAATATGAACATGCAATGAGTAAAGGTATTTTATGTGAAAAGCTTTCTCACACATGTACACACACATGAATGAATGAAGCTATTGACTAATGTAATGAATGTGAGTCTCTTGAAAGGTTTCCTCAATTGTACTCTAAACTAGTGTATGTTATGCGTGGTATGATAAAGTGAAAGGTCATTCTCACATGATGAAGGTTCTTGATGAAAGGTGAATTACTTAGATTGTAATGATGCTATACCTAATGTGTTATTGTGGTGTTGATGACCTAGTTTCCTCATCCTTAACTCTCTACACTTGAATTAGCTATGAAGTATGTATGTATATTATGGTATGATTGTTATATGATTGAAAGGTATTTCTCATGATTATAATGTAATGTAAAGTGAAAGGTTTACTCACTTGCTAAGTGTTTCTAAGGTGAAAGGATTGTTACTCACTTATGAACGCATGTGAGCTATTATGGTATGATGTCTACATAAGAGTCTAGTAAAGGCTAATGTGAACTTATGTGATGACTAAAGATGATTACAAAAGGGAATTAGATGCTTAGCATCGAAAGGGCATGTAAATGAGACGGGGGTCTGACGATTAGTAAGTCCGGCTCCCCACATGGGTTTCCTCACGTTTAGCAAGTCCGGATTACCCACGGTATGTGTTGTCTCATGAGATGGAAAACCCCACGTTTAGTAAGTTAGGGTTTCTAGAAGCAATCTCCTTGACCCTTAACTATGTGCCCACATAGGATTCTAGCTTAGTGGATCCACCTAGATAGCTATGTACGAATGGTTACACCTTAGGCAAGTGTAAACCCTCTCTTTTCGGTGTGGGAGTAGAACACTGGATTCCATGTAGCTCTCATGGTCTATGTCGGTTAGTGCAATATTTCCCTAATGTAAAAGTAAATGAAGGTATGAAAGGTGTGAACTCTTACTAGGCCTTTCTTAAGGGTTTCTAGATAGTGTAAGGGAGGGTATGGGACTTCTCTTGCACATTGCACTTGTGGGATCTTAAGGGATGGTTGTAGTAGTGTTCTCTTATGATTATGACTTATGTATATTGAACCTATGTTATGTATGATCATTATGAAGATGGTTTACCTATGATATGGACTATTTGAATTATGACTAAGATTTATGATATGAACATGTTGTATGAACTATGACTTAATGGTGTTGTTCTATCTTATTATGAAGATTATGAATAATGCATGATTTAATTGTATTACGTTATGATTGACTTTTCTTGATATGAACTAATGTTTGTGAATGTCACCTTACTATGTATATGACCTATGGATAAGACTAATGTATGATAAGTATAGCATGGTGATCCAAAGGTAATACTTAGTGTAAGTAGGACTATGGACCCTACCTATGCATTGCACAAGTAGAACCTAGGGTTACTTATGTGATTACTCTATTATGATGCAATGACCTTGATGTTGACTATGCATGAGTATTATGTCTTGTAATGAGTGATATGTGCACTATGACTATGATTAGAGACTATGCCTATGGTGATGTTTATCACCCTTGTGCTTTGATGAACTATATGTGAGTTGTTTATGACTTATGATTTTTCAACTCTTTCAAGAAGATGTTCAAAAGTGCATGATGCATAGTTTCCAACTAAATGTCCTTTTAAGCATGTTTTAATGGTTTTACTTGCATGACTTCCATACTTAGTACGTATGTTGTACTAACCCATATTTCTTCTACATTTTTACAGAGTGTAGGGTTTGGTGAAGTGATATCTTATGCTTGGAAGTTAGGTTTCTTAGGAGCTTGGGAATGAAAACTTGGGGAGTCCTCATAGTTTCGAGGATAAACCTACCTCGTACTCTTATGTCATTATGTCTTTAGACTTGTGTAAGGGCCGTGGCCCTAGTAATTAATATGTAAGGGTCGTGTCCCTAAGTTGTTATGAAAGAGTTGTTATTCTAAATGTTATAGATAATTTGAGACATAGTGTCATAGACTCTCTCTTATTTTATAAAGACTTTGATTGTAAAGAAAAGTTTTAAATTTTCCGCTATTTTCATATGCTTTAATGTTCATGATATGCTAAGGGCTAGTATAAGACCTCCGAGAGGTCGAGTACGCCGTGTTATGACCAGGGGGTGCTCTCGGGTCGTTACACTTACATTAATTTATTTGGCCCTTTCCAACACCCACACATCCAGATCTGACTCGTTTTCTTTTTTCTTCACATGATTCCTCTTGAAAAACTCCGGTAGAAGGGTAGTGCGCCCTATTTATTTTTCCTATAAATAAATATGAAATTTATAATGATATTAATCAACTAAATAGAAAGAACAAGATGAAAGACGAATTGACTATACAATTGCATTTGCAGGGGCATTTGGGTAATCTTCAAAGAACAATGATATTGACACCCAATTTTGACCGACTTATAACCTTTTCCGATTTGCTATTTTATTAAATATGTATTGCAAAACCTTTTTCATTTATTTTATGGGTTCAAAATTTAAAGTAGTTTTAGGTAAATAATCAGATTTTAATAATCATGATTCACGAAATTTATTGTAATTATTTTTGTTATCAAATTACTATTTTATTGTTTTATTATTATATTTATCAGTTGTAAAATTTTAAAATAATTATATTTTACTTAACGGTTTAAGGTTTGAAATATTTAAATGTGCCTATTTTATATAAAAATGATTTATTATGGGTAGTATATTATTAATTAAATAGCAACTTACTCAATCTTCCCTTAAATTATTTAAATTGTAATCCTTTTTCCTATTTAATTTCATTTCAATTCTACTCTCTTTGATATAATTCTTATTGCCATTATAACCTATTCCTAACACCCCTCCTTTAAATCTGAACCCTCCATCTCACCATGATCGAATCATAGTCGTTCATCCGTTTAAATCCAATGGTTGAGATCAAAGATCCAAATCTATCCTATTTTAATTCACCCAGGCCCTAACTCTCTTTTCTATTTATTCCTTCTCATCTCTGGAGAACAGAGGTGCCACACCTCTCTCTTTTCATCTCGTATCTCCCTCTGTTGTTCTCTTACGGCGAGAACCACTAGAGAACATTCTTTCGGACAGTGGCCAAGCGAGCTCCGCTGCTCCGACCACCGCCAGCCCTTCCTCCCAACCGCCGCTTGCTCCGACGAAAACTACAGCTATAGCACCAGCTCAAACGGCTCTAACCAGCGAGTAGCGAGGCGAGACTCTAGGTGACAAGAATAACAACTCTTCAGCCAGCGGCTACGAGGTCAACAACGACAATGACCAGAATGTTGATCCAACAAGGGACCTCAAGTTTTTCACTTGGCTTGAAGTTGAATTTGTTAAGATTTGTCTGGGTTTGTTCCCGTATGTGATTTCTATCAAATTTCATACTGTGATTTGTTAAGATCCATCAGTTTGATTTGTTAATGTCTTGATTTGTTCAATCCTTGATTTAGTCGAAATTTGCTCCAATTCTGTCTTGGTTTACTATATTCAGCAATCGATTGCATATTGAACTAGTTGGTTAGCTTTAAACTAATATTTATCTTTTTACTTTGCTTAGGATCAGCTAGAATTTACTCACTCTTGTTATAGTTGTGAATGTGTTTGTCTTGACATATGATTTTGAAATATATTTATTTTCTTCCTTAAATAAATTATTTCATTTGCTTGATGATATGTGATATTAATTTATGGGTTGTTAATTGATTGATTCCCTTTGCCTTATTTGAAATTAGACTTCTTACTTGCTTATGGTTGGTAATAATAAATCTGATTTAGCTCTCCCCTTAAAATGGGTATATACCATCAAGTAATCTGATGAGAGTTTGGACCAACTCCTCTTCATGCGGTGAATGACGTATTTTGGAAGCTTCTAGTCTTCATCGGATAACATATTCTCAAAAGATTCATGACTCATTTTCTTTACTTAGAGAAAGTCCAACATTGTAGGATCATCTTTAATGTTAACTTATATTGTTTTACGAAGTCTCAAGCCATATCTTCCCATCTGAGCCATTTGTCAAAGTCTTGTGTGACGTACCAAGTGAAGGCTATTACTGTAAGCTTTGAATAAATTATGTCATTAGGAGAGCTTCATTATTTTCTAAGCCAACTAATCTACTGCAAAAGTTCTTTAGATGTGCAATTTGGTCTCCATGCCCGTCAAACATGTTAAATTTTTGAATTTTAAATTCTGATGGCAATTCAACTCTTAGGTGTAGACATAACTTCTTATACCTCAGGCCATGAACATAGTTTGAGTTTAGTCTTTCATTCACATTCTTCTCCAAGTCATGCATTTTTTGTTGTAGTGCATCTAGCTTAGACTTCTCCATTTTTTCATGTATTCCCTCACTTTGCAAGGCATCAAAATTGATGTGTGTCGTAGATATTTGTAGAGAGAGGGTGTGAGCAGGAATAGAAGGATGATTGAATTTTTTTCAAATGTTGAACATATTTGTCATATTGCCGATTCTCAGTCAAGCCAATCCAAATACTAGACAACCTTTAAGCAATAGAAATAAATCGAACACAAGCACGAGGTAGCACATAACAAAAGTAAAAGAAAACATGATGAAATTTAAAATCTCAAAAGAGTGACACTATACTTTCAAAGCATGACAATAATAAAAAAATAGTTGAAAGATTGAATAAACGTCACATAAGTGTTAAAACGAATAAAAACCCTAAATGCAAAGGACCTCGTTGAGCCAGAGGTAGGCCTAAAATGATAAATAAGTGATCCACAATAATTGAATCATGCTATTTTTTGCCAATTTAGAGTTTAGAGTCAGCGAAAATAAAGAACAACAATTTTTAATTTATTCAACTTAATACATCATAACGGAAATTGAAAATAAACTAAAGGGAAAAAAAGGTGGCCTGGGAAAGTGAGCCCTAAAAAACCAACTTCAAAAGTATTGGTCTCCTATGTTGGGACTCCCTTGAACCTTGAACATCCTAATCTTTGTAGGAGGGACCAAGACTGCTCATAAATTTATTGATGAATCTTTAGTAGATAATCTAGGGTATGAATCATATCCAATCAAGCCTCGAACTGTTAACTGCGCTTTTGGGAAACGGGTCACTTCCAATTTATGTAACAACTTCAAGTCACAGTGCAAGGTGCCCTGTTTAATGTGAAGTTGTATCTGCTTCCATTGTCGTCAAATTGAAGTGTCCATTGGTTTCCTAATACCATCTCACAATTTGATGACAATGGAAGTAGATACAACTTCACATTAAATAGGGTTCCTTACATTATGACTTGAAAGTTGTTACATGCTTTGGAAGTCACCCTTTCCCTAAAAGCCCAGTTAACAGTTTGAGGCTTGATTAGATATTAGTCATTCCCTAGCTTATCTGCTATGGATTCATCAATAAAATTATGAGTAATTTCAGTCCCTCCTACAAAGATTAGGATGTTCAAGGGTCGCTTCTCATGGTATCCGATCAGGTAGCTGCCTTGAACTTCAGTTAGTTTTCAAGTTTTAAGTCAACTTAAAATGACCATATATTTTAACACATAAATATTTTGGTGGCCCATGACATATCAAATTAAAGGTCTTTGAGTTCTCTTTCCAATGCCGCCAAGTTTACTAAATTCCGAGTAAAAAGTTATGGTTGTTTGAGTTAAGCCTCTCCATTTAAGGAATTCCATCCGTTTTAGGAAAGGGTATTTTGGTATTTTCCTTTCACCCACTTGTCTTAGCACGTTATCCTGACCCAAATTAAGGGTTTAATCAGATTCTAAATTCCCCATTCACGTTCAAAACACTTAGGGCTTTCAAGGTTAAGTTTCAAGAAGAAGAAAGGGTTAACTTCAAGCGTTCATCAAGAATTGAGGAATTTCGCCAAGAACATCGTTCTTTCCAGGTATGTGACGTTTCTCATATTAATGGACTTGTTCATCCTCACACCATTCGTGTAATTCTTTCAATAAATTTGTCCAAGAGATTGTTTATGTAAGGATTTATGAAGAGTTCTTACGTTTTAGTCCCATTCTTGAACAATGGAGTCTTTGAGTTATTTAGGTGAGGGTCTTGCGAATGAGTGGTGTTTGTTGATAGAATTTGAGTGAGATTTCGATGAAATTGCATTGGTTTTGTATTTGTTAATAGAATTTGATTGAGATTTCAATGAAATTGCATTTGGGTTTTTTGAATTAAAGTTAGTTTGGAAAAGGAATAGAAAAATGACCAAATGTTAACGTCCAGACCCGCATCGCGGAGACGCTTGAAATTTCAATCTTCAGTCGATCACCCCACGGAGAGGACACAGAGTCTTCTGTCTCAAAAGTCTTTTCACGACCAAAAATTTAATTCCCTCTCAGTGTCGCGCCATGGATATGCCAGGGTCGCCTGCCCTTTTCTTTTGCGTCCTTCATCCCGTATGTGTTCCTTTGAATCATGTCTTCATTATTTTCTTGATATTAACTCTAAAAGTCTCCATTAATTCTTGATAAAGTCTACATGTTCCATTCACATGTCTTCATTTACACTCCAAATTAACGTAAGGTATGGGGAAAGTTTAAAGGCTCTATTTCATAAAACATAAGAACTTCAAATGTTATATATATATATATATATGTATGTATATGTACTTATGTTGATTGTTGGACTTGAAAGATAAGTTCATAAGTGCATGTTTTGAGAATGTAAACACGTCTAATGTTTTGAAAAGTATTTCAATAAGGTAAGAAGTACATTCTTTGTACTGGGTGAATTGACCATAAAGTTATATCACTTATTTTGGGAGTAGTATCAAGCACCGAATTGGGTTAGAGTCTTTCATAACTCAGAAGTCCCATAGAACTACGTAGCCAACGTAGGATAGGATAGCATTAATTCTTCATGCGACTCTTCACTGCCTCTAAGAAGGCCTACTAGATGGATCCATAGTCACGACATCATCCTATACCATGTAAAAGTATAGGATGTCCCTTCCAATATGGGCGAGACATTTTATCATTCCTAGGCTCATGGTAATGGTTGTCCGTTAGAGAAACTCTCCACAAAGTAAATATATTGTTTTCATGTTGCTTTCATTGTATATTTTATTGTAAAACTTAAATGGTTATCACTTCATATTTTTGTATTGATCCAGTTACGTTGATTTCAGTCATTCAAGTCAGTAAGCTGTTTACCCTAACCTTATCACTTAACAGTACATTTAATGTACTGACGTTATTCGACCTCCATTGTTTTCTGATGTTCATATAGGTGCTCGGGATCATCAACAGGCGCTTCATTTAGATCACTATTCACTCACGAATAGTAGGTGGTGAGGCATCCTTACTTCCGTGAAACTTAAGTTTCATTTCAGTTTTAGTAGTAGTTGAGGTGTGGTGGGTCTTATCCAGACATCTATCTTGAATCTTTAGAGGATTCATAGACAGATGGAATTAGATGTTCCCATTGTTTTCTCAAAATGTTTTATTAAACTTATGTCTCATGTTAACTATTTTGCAAGATAGTATTTTTAAGACTTTCTTAAATGTCTTAGTGTTCACCTATTTTAAACTTCCGCGTATCGTTTTGTGTCATGTTTGTGGTCGTTCAATTATTAAAGTGGCTCTTTTAAGAGCCGAGTATCATACCCATAGGGACTCAAGATTAGATTTATTCAATCTTTCCAATACATCCAATTTGAAACAAGTGTTATCAAGAATAATTAAGTGGATTTTTTTATAATTTATAATCTAATTATAGACTTAACTAATGCGATTCAATTTCAAAAGGGTTCAAACAATGACCGGGGAAGTTTCAGGGCTATAGCTGACTTAAGGATTCATGTATACTATCTTGTAAAATGGATATTGATTAACTATTGAATCAACGATTACAGGGTTAACTATATGATTTTGGTCGCCAGACCTCTAATCGCCTATGATAATTGGCAGCCTAACTACATCATTGAGCGGGGATAGGCTAAGCAAATTAGCGAGCATTACGATTTCGTCCTACCTATTAACTGAGCACGGTTTCTAGGTATATCCCTATTATAGATACAAATCAACTCTGAATCTAAGAGAAAATCATGCTCATTTTTCCTGATGTTATATCCTCTTATTTTTCTCCCGAGTTCAATTCGGACAAGACATTTATTTCTTTGGTGATCAAGCACGAAATACTAAAACAAGAACAAAATATTGATTCATGTGATAATTAACTTCAATCCATTAAACTCAAGAAAACACAATCATCCAGTAGCCAAATCCCTAGAACTAGATAAATTAGCTACTTATATCAATATTATCAATCATGCAATGTTTAAATAACATAAAGAGATCGAATAGAGACTAGTTTAGGAATGAACCCTAAAAACATATGAAAAAGCTCCCAAAGTTGTCGTTCTCCAAAACCCAAAAAATGAATCATTATAAAATAAAAATATCTAAGTGTATTTATATTTAATCAAAACCGGCCAAATCTGGCACCAAGGTCCGCGACGCGAAGAAACTTCAAGAATATAGCTCTAAGCGAACATTGTCAAGCCCCGAGGCTACCCCCTTGATGTAACACGGGACCTAGGATCACGAATGACCCTAAGCTAACCCTGTGTGTGGCATATCATAAGCATACAATAAAAACATGTACTATGTGGAAGCTAAAATAATGGATAACTGAAAGTGGGGAAATACCCAACTAGTCTGAATATGTAAAACATACTAAGAGTTTAGTAATAACTGAAAGATAACTCGATCACTCAACAACTCAAGCTGATTCTACTACTATGTTTGAAAATACTCTAACTGAGTTGAGTTGCTGGGACATGCCCCCCAGCTAACTCTAACAAAACTAAAAAATGAATATAATGACTAAGACAAAAAGCATGTCTATTGTCCTTGAAGTATGAGGACTCACCACTGAAGTTACTAAAATCGAACCGAGAGTCAATCTAAGTGTGATCTGGATGCTGAGTACCTGAACCTATATCATGAAAGGATGTAGTGTAGAGTATGCGTCAGTACTTGGAATGTACTAAGCATGCATGATATATATACTAAGCTGAACAAATATATATAAGCTGAACAAAGCATAACTGAGCAATGGCATAAACTGAGCAAGAATGTAAATGTTGAAATATAACTGAAAATCTAAACTGAATGCAATGACCATGTACTAATCATGAAAATAACATATTGAACTTAATGGTGAAGTATATACTGAAAACCTTGTCAAATGCACTAAGAATCTGACTGTGTGAGCTACTATTAACTGAAATAAATCACGTGAGCTTAACATGGAGTTCGATGTATACGCCCCATCGAGAAGACCCAATATACCTTGACAGGGGTATAAAGGCATGACTGGTGTGATCACTAAATCTGATAACCAGCAGAGGGGACTTATACTCCTACGGGGGAACGTAGTTTTGGGACTACGAGGGTACGCTGAACCCTAGTCCAACTCGGTGCTAAGTCTACGCCCTACTGAATAAGTATATGACTGAAATGTAAATGAAATACTAAATAGCTCAACATACTGACATGCAATCCGATAATGCAACTTTTATATACTGATAATGTAACATTCCAAATGTGGAGCGTGATTATCTGTTTAACTGACCTAGCATGTATAATTTATAAAATAAGAGAATCTATACAAACTAGGGTTCTGAGTTTCATACAAGGAATTATGCAAAGTTTCCAAGAAAACATGTTTTTTCGATTTAGGATACTATAACAGCTAATCCCAACAAATCTCCAAGAGTTTAGAAACCCTAGGTCTGAACAACTATGTCGAACCAAGAACTCATTGAATTATAGGGACCTAGAGGATGAAAGGAATCCACTAGTAAAATCTCACATACCTATTGATGAAAACCACGGAGATATCCCTTGAACTTTAAGAATACTGCTGCTTGTTCTTGAAGGAAATTGGTGCCTCTTTCTCTCCTTTTCGTTGTAATTTGGATGATTTTTGAAGAATGAGGGTTTTGTGTATGTCTAATTAAGTTATTAGGCTTAATCTGAGTAAAACGACGTAGTTTAAGTGCCCCAACGCATAGAGAAAAGACTTAAAAAACCCTGACTTAAAAGGTGACGAATCCCATCCACGGAGGGGTTGATGGACCGTTGTTTGAATTACCAACTGTCGTTTGGGTTCGTCGTTCATACCCTGCCCAATAGGGCTTAATAAAATGAGCATAACATTGTACTCTGAGCTTGGATTTTAGCCAACTCGGTGACGTTGGAAAGAGAATTCAATTATCTTTAATTTGATAGTTCATGGGCTACCTAATTCATTTTGTGCTAAAAGATATGACCGATTGAAGTTGACCCAACAACCATTTTCCTCTGAAATTACTACTTACCCTCACCTACGGTCTCTAGGTCCAACCACAGACCATATCGGTCGACTATGCGTGGGATCAAAGACAATCAAACTTTGGACCCCAAGGAAGGGACCAACCTACGGTTCGTTGGTCAATCAACGGACCGTGGTTCATAACCGTAGGTGCCATTTCTAGATTCTGAAATTCCCCTAAGTCTGGGACTAAACCACGGAACCCCACATATGGTCTGTGGTTCTACCTATGGTCCGTGGGTGCTTTTCGTTGGTTCTGACACTAGATTCAGGAAAGCTGCATTTTTCTATTTTCTTGAGTCTGAGGTGGTACAATATCTCCACTTTGGGATCATCCTCGCATGAAGTCTAAACAAGATGATGATGGAGGGAAGGAGCTACAATCCCTACCACTAGCTACTAGAAACTAATATCTAACTTAACTGAATTCCAAGAACATGCAAATATGTTGAAATGCAAGAACAACTAAAGGAACAAGATACTGAGATTGAAATTACGCATGAGTAAACTGAGAGACTGGAGAGGAACTATTACTTGAAGTTGAAATAGAATCAAAAGGAAAGAGATGAGGATACTTGGCCATTATGGCTGCTTCTGCTTTCCAAGTAGCTCCATCTATGGAATGGCTCCTCTACAAAACCTTTACTGAAGTGACTTCCTTATTTCTCAACCTACAAACCTGACGGTCAAAAATTTCAACCGACACTTCTCCATAGGTGAGACTATCTTTCACCGCCACTCTCTAATGGTACTATTGATGCCGGATCACCCATACACTTCTTCAACAAGGAAATGTGAAAGACTAGACGATGAACTGTTGCTAGTTCTGCTGGAAACTCTAACTCATAAGCCACATTACCAACCCTCTTCAGGATTCTGTAAGGACCTATATATCTAGGACTTAACTTCCCTTTCTTGCCAATTCTCATCACTTCCTTCATAGGTGATACCTTTAAAAAACCCCCAATCATTGATTTCAAATTCTAAGTCTATTCTCCTCACATCTACATAGGACTTCTGATGACTCTGGGTTGTGTTTAGTCTATCTCTGAGGAGCTGAACTTTCTCCATAGCCTCATGGACTGAATCTGGCCCAATCAAGGCTGCTTCACCTACTTCAAACCAACCAATCGGGGACCTGCATCTACACCTATATACTTTCTCATACGGGACCATCTGAATACTGGAATGGAAGCTATTATTATAGGCAAAATCTATGAAAAGTAGGTGATAATCCCAACTTCCCTTGAAATGGATTACGCAAGCTCTCAACATGTCCTCTAAGGTCTAACTGGTACACTCTGCCTGACAATCCGTCTGTGTATGTAGTGATGTGCTGTGATTTACTTAAGTACCAAGACCTTTTTGAAATGATTTCCAGAAATGAGAGGTAAACTGAGGACCTCTATCTGAGATGATAGACAAGGGGACCCCATGCAACCTGATTATCTCATTGATGTAGAAATTAGCATAGTCCTCTACTGAATCTATAGTCTTGACAGCCAATAAGTGAACAGACTTAGTGACCCTGCCTACTATCACCTAAATGGATTCATGCTATTTGCGAGTACTAGGTAAACCCGTGATGAAGTCCATCTTTATAACTTCCCACTTTCATGTAGGATTGTTAATATCTTGAGTCATGCCTCCTGGTGTCTGATGTTCTACCATAACTTGTTGACAATTAGGACACTAAGCCACAAAATCTTCTATGTCCCTCTTCATGCCGTTCCACCAAATGACTCCCTGTAGATCATGGTATATCTTAGTGGCACCTGGATGAAAGGAATACCTGGATTTGTTTCTTCAAATCACCCACATTAGGAACACAAAAGCAACCCTGGTAACGAAGCACATCATCTCCTACTTGGGAGGAAACCTTAACTTTCTGCTGATGAACTACACCTTTCAACTGAAGTAATATAGGATCACTATCTTGTTTTTCCTTAACCTCTGCTACCAATGAAGATTATAACCCATTCTGAACTATCACACCACCATATGATATGTCTGTAAGGCAAACTCCTAAGCGAGCAAGCCGGTGAACATCTTTGGCTAACTCTTTCTTTTCTTCTTCAACATGTGCTACATTACCCATAGACAGTCTGCGGAGAGCATCTGCCACTACATTGGCCTTACCAAGATGGTAAAGCACATTCATATCATAGTCCTTGAGGAATTCAAGCCATCTCCTTTGACAAAGATTCAACTCTTTCTGGGTGAACACATACTGGAGGCTCTTATAATTTGTGAACACATCAACATGAACACTATACAAGTAATGTCTCCAAATCTTTAGGGCAAATACTACGGCTGCAAGCTCGAGGTCATGAGTCGGGTAGTTCTTCTCATGGACCTTAAGTTGTCTAGAAACATAAGCTATGACCTTACCTCGCTGCATCAACAGACAACCTACGATGACCCTGTATGCATAACAATAGATAACATAACAGTCTGAACCATCTAGTAGAGTCAAGACAGGAGTTGTAGGTAAGCTAGTCTTCAATTTTAAGAAACTTTTCTCACACTCATCTGACCACTGAAACTTGACCTTTTTCTAAGTAAACTTGGTCAATGGGGAAGCTATAGATGAAAATCCTTCAGAAAATCTACTATAATAACCGGCAAAACCCAAGAAACCTATGATATATGTTGGAGAGGTGTGTCTGGGCCGGTGCAGTATGATACGCCCAAATTACACTTCCCAAAAGAAGTATAAGCGGTCGTTGCCAAATAAAGAACCCAACTTGTAGGTTGGCGTACATCCCACCAGGAATATGGTATAGACTTAAACTTAACTCACGATTATCTCACGAGTAAACAAACTTAACTCACGAGTAAAGAAAGGGGGGTTTTGCAAATAAAATAATAGTTTGTTGATTTAAATTAATAGGTAACACTTAAACAATATTCACAGTTGAGATATCAATATAAGAGGAAAACCAGGGTATATGTGTTGCCCACAAGCTCTTAATGATGTATTATTAATAATAGTAATTCTATCCTAGTGTTTGACATGCAAGGATGATAAGTAAGGTATCCCTAAGTGATTGGCAATCTAAGTAGAAACTTTCACTCGCAACTTTGTAAGTCTACGTGTTTGTGCTTTACTAACCCTTACCTTTACCCCAGATTAGTCATTGTATCAATTGAGTTGGGTATTCACCCTCACGTCAACTGATTAAAGTCAGACTATTAGACAGCAACAAATACTTAACTAAATCTCCATTGTTAAATCTTTTTCTCATTCATTACCTCCTTGGTCAGGCAAGTAGGAACAGGGCTAGTTCAAACATTGCGCACTGCTAAAAGACTTTTAAACGAAAATATTAACAATACATGCACAAACACTATTCCAAAATTGCTTATTTTTTAGTCATACGTTATCAATTGCTAACGGTTCATATTAGGGTTACTAAATAAGTCATGAACTTACAATTAGAATAGATGAAAACCAAAATCTTGAATTCAAATTCAAAGTGCAAATTGCATAAACTAGCTTCTGGAGTTAAAGTGCCAAACTGTTTGCAAAATAATTCTACAAACCAAAAACAAAAGTCTCCAATATTGTCTAACCCGAAAAACCAAAGTAACAACTAATATTTATAGTATTTAAATCCTAAACAAACTAGGAAACGAAAATAAGGAAAATTAGTTCAGGACGCGGTTTTGACAGACGGCAGGACCTACAGTCTGTGGGTCACCTTCATGGTTCAGGTATTGGAACTCAATCTTTCTGATTAAAACAACGGATGTGCATGACGGTTTGTCATTCACTCTACGGGGCATCGTTTGCCTCCGTGGTTCCACACATGGTTAGACTTCCTTGAACTTCACTTACGCTGCATCACCTACAGTCTATGGTTGGCTTCGTCAATTCCTGTTGCTGCCATTTCAGTCCATTTTTCTGTCAACTACTTCCGAACCAATTTCCTGCAAAAGATTACATAAAAACATTATATCTAATAACAAAATAGCCCATGACACACACAAACTTTAAGTGAAATGCATCAAAAATACCTCAAACTCACGGTATATCAACACCCTCAACTTAAACTTATTGTTTGTCCTCAAGCGACACACTAAAACTGTAAATGACACTCATGTAGAAGCAAACATACAAACTCAAGCAATCACATTGCTTTCTCAATCAATTCCTTCACCTAGTGCAAATCTTTTCATTTAGACTTAGCAAGATAACTCATGCGGATCAAAACATGACAAAGGCAGACCAATAGATATCACCACATACACTTTAAACAATCACCAAGGTACCAACTCTACGACAATGTAACTAGCGCCCTCACTTCAAAGAAATCCTTTTTCACACAACAAATCTGATTTTCAAGTTTAGGGATTCGGTCAACACTCACGCTTAGAAGTGAATTAAAATACAATTAGTGCTCAATACCATATGCTTGCCCTTATTTTCACTGCATAGACTCTCCAAACTAGTCACTAGGATCACTATTGGACTTAATTAGATTGTAATGTAGGCTCAAGGTAAGGTAGGATACATTTGGGTAATTTTGGTGACTTTTCTTCCCTCCCTGACATTACATTTGCTATTTACCTCTTTTCTCAACCAGTTCTGACATATTTTTATGTTCTGGTCTTTCCCTTGACTATCTTCATCACATATATGACTTGACTTTTTCACTCTTCTTTTTCAATTTTTTTTCTTTTACTTCTTCTTTCATTGTTATTAATTAGCATCATTATCACTCTCTTTTTTTCTTTTGAATTCAGTCACCTCTTTATCTATCCTTTTCCATCTTCTACACACAACTCTTTTCATATCCTTTCCTTTCAGTTTTCTTTTTCATTGCCACCCTCAACTTATGTATTTTAGATGAGTTGAGGTGCACAATATCTGAGGTCGGACCAGGGCGAGATTAAGGTAACTTCTAAAATAGCCACCCTCAACTTAGGCTTTTGTCCTAAGCTAAGGTGCACATGTCCAAGGAGGGACCAGGGTCACAACAATCTTTTTAGGGAAGCTGAGTTAGGTGTATTAAAAGAAGTGATATTCATTAGGCTCAAACATTTGGATCAAGTGAAGCATTTATTTCGTTTGGTTGGATTTTTTTAGGCTTAAGTGAACTTATTCGAACAAGGGCCTATGATCAATTTCCAATTCCTAGACTAGATTATCTTAACGGGACCAACGAGGCATGTTCTAGATTGGCACATACTAGATGAACATGTAAAATCTACTCACTTACACTTGGCAAATTGTTTCATTATCGGATTATTGAAGAACCCAGTTCAATTTTTAGCTTAGGTCATGTTATCATAACGGTTACTATAATGTCATAACTAGATCCAACACATTCAACTAATTAAGCCCATAGATAGAGCATATTTCAATTTTTTTGGACGAGTATCAATTTCATACTCTTATGCCATCATGCTTTCATTCCTTTTATCTACATCTACACATACAATCCTACACATGCCGATTTAACATAAAAGTAAAACAGTCCCTTGGGGAAAAAGAACACCGGCAAGAAAACCCAAAGGGAGGGCTATGAGTTGGGCTACTCAGACTTCACCCTATCACTCATATCTCATCTATCCCACCCCCCAAACAAATGGTGTGATTGCCCTCAATGCACAAAAAATAAAAACAAAGTATAGGGTGAAGAAAACTTTTGGCGCATATGCGCCAAAGACCCATCAAGAAGCGGGTGGGTCCGTTTTACTGGAACCTATTGGATCAGCAAACTGAACGCCATCTGTAGCGCCCTCATCAACAACAAGAACACCATCAGTAGTGCTCCTCGAACCAGATGCACCTGCAAACTCCATCTCACAAGCTCTCCTCAAGCGCAACTACTCCTCAAACAAAGACTGTGGGCAGCCTCAATTTCCTGCCTCTCTCTCTTCTTACCTCGGCGACCCTTCACAACATAAGAAGTATGCACAGAAGAATGGTGCCGCTTTCCAGCCGCTCGGGAGGGGTAAGTTGGTGGCATAGTATTGCCAAAAAGTGCAAATATCACCACTTCATCCTTCTCAGGTGAAAGTGCAGTCTCTGGTACAGTCTCACCAGTGGCTAGAAGAGCATCAACATCAGAATCGAGCCTAACTAACTATGTCTGGAAAGTGGTAACATCAATAGTGGTTGGAGGCCTCTCCCATACTCTCAGCTCAAATGCATCTAGCCTCTTGTGGATAGCCTGAATCTTATAATCCATCATGTGTTCCATACAAGCCTCGGACTCCTTAACAGATCGTTGCATCCACGACCTCATGTGTTGCAATAATGTGGCCATCTGAGTCTCCAGTTTCTGGACTCGGGCCAAAGATACTAGAGTGGTCTATATAAGGGGAGTGTCTCGGGATGAGCTCACAACCTGACTAGTGGTCGTGGAAGGGGGAGCCTGTTCATCCGCTGTAGTGGGAGGTATGGAAGAATTCACAACCTGCTCAACTTGATTCTACTCGATATCTCTGGCCAAATCTGCACCCAAAGGCAGTAGGTCAACCTGTGGTCCCTTCCACGATGTTGCGGGATTAACATCATCTTTAATGAGTCCGACATCCACAATCTTTGTCTCCTCTGTTAGCCTATCACAAAGCCAAATTGTCACAACCCAGGGGTACCCCCTAGATGTGACATGGCGTACAAGACTCCGAAAGGCCTCATACAATCCTCTTAGCATATCATAACATAACATAATAGAAAATGGTGCGGAAATTTAAAACATTTTTAATACAATTGAAATCTTTTATAAAAGCAAAGCGAAAGTCTATTACACTTGTCTCAAACCATCTAAAACAACTTGAATAAATATTTGGGACGCAACCCATACAAAAGTTCTAACATGAAAATAAAAGATATAAAGGAGAGGTGATCAAATCCTCGATGCTATGAGGACTCACCAAGTCTTCAATCCTTGCTATACTATGAACCTAGCCACGGGGATGAAACTCAATATCGCCGGACCCTACATTTGTTAAGAATGTAGGCAAGAGTATGCGTTAGTACAATATTTACTAAATATGATAGCTAGCATAACATCATAAGAGCATAACATAAGGGTTAGTCAATCATAAGATATATGCCATAATCATAAGAGATACTTTATAAAACATAAACTATAAGCATAAGAGACAACAACATAGTCATAAGCATAACTCCAACATAGGCATAATATAAGAATTAGTCAACCCTTAGTCTTTCATATCTGTCACTACCCGAACCTAGACCCTGGACGTGGCTGGCACTCAGAACCATTGTTGGTCCCCAGGCGAACCGTCATCCTAGCTGACTACAAGCAAAAGACTTACTCAAGCATTCAAAGCTTAAAAACTGAATAAAAATTCATGAAAACTTGAATAAAAGCTTTAACTCAAAAGAAAACTCTAAATAATATAATATATTCAACTCCCCCCCCCCCCCAAAATGGGAAACTTAAGTCTTTAAAACATTTAACAAAATAAATGAACAAACTTCTGAAACTCTACTATCTATCTATGGAGCCTCTAAATGACAAAGATGGAAATCGGGACAAGACCCACGACATCCTAACAACTGTTATAACTGAAAGGTAAATTAAATCCTTTGGAAGCAAGGAGGCTCACCATAACTAACTCGAACTCCATGTGGTATCAACGAAGCTCTTGTTGATGATCCCGAATACCTGAATCTGCATCATGAAGGATGTAGGCCAAATGGCTCAGTACATAAAATGTACGAGCATGTAAGGGAAATTCTAAAGCATAACATAAGCTTGAAACTTGATAAAAAGGGAAACATACTTACATCTTCTTAAACTTACTCAACTCAAGGGATACTCAAACTACTCTAACTTACTCAATTCAGAAGTACTCAAGGATAAAACACTCAACTCAGTAATAAGGTTCTCAACTCAGTGAAACTCAACAATAATTTACTCGACACAATGAAGCACAGATCAACTCAAGATACTCAACTCGAAGGACTCAACTCATGATACTCAAGGATAATAGTAAAAATATGCAATATATATGGAAAGCAACAAAACTAAGCAACTCAATGTATTGAAAAATACAATAATACTTAATGTGTATATAAAAATACAATATAACTCTGTGGGAATTTCTCTAACCGACAACCACCACTATGAGCCTAAGTGATGATATAGCGTCTTGCCCACACTGCCAGAACTGTCCTATACTTTGCTGTCATATAGAATGCCTTAGCTAAGTGGATCCACTAGTCTATGCTAAAACACACTAAGGAATCATCTAAAAAGTATGATCATTTCTACCCATGATGGCTACATGATTTATGGAGACTTTGAGTTATTATGAACTCGCGTCCCTATATCGGTGTTCAATACTACTCCCAAAATATACTCAGCTCATATGTTTTAAAAACAAAACTATTTCTATGATTTGAGATAATTACTCAAAAACTAGCTCAAAGGCTCTCTTGGAAATCGCTGTTTCCTTTTTTATTCAAATGTGAAAAACATTTTAACACTTGGGAATACTTAGTTCCGATATAATCTTTGAAGAAATGAACATTACTCTTACTCTTTACTCAAATTAAAGTTTAAGTCTTAAAACAAAGTTATAACATTTGTAAAAGACTTCTTAAGATATGGTTCATGCTGATTTATGGTCTTGAACGACTCAATGCAAGGTTTTCAATAACCAAAGATAGAACTCAATACTCGGAACTCAAGAACTTCAATGATATTACTCATTTCAAGAATGGTCAACTCAGAGGGTTCATAGGTAATTATGAGCATGAACTACTTAACTCAAGGACTCAAAGACACTTCTCATCTCAAGACTGTTCGACTTATATGATTCATGCAGAATTATGGGCATGAACAACTCAACTAAAGGCTTCATAGGTAACATGTATTAGTCCCATGATTAAAATTATAATCTCAAAATGATTAGGAACTCAATACTGAAAACTTAGAACTTGAAGATACTACTCCTCTCAAAGGTACTCAACTAATGGAGTTCATGCAGAATTTATGGGCATGAACGACTCGATTCAAGGGTCTAAATAAAAATAAGGAAATGATGTATACGACTCTTCTCATTATTATACTTACTTCCTCTAAACTTTGCTCAAATCGATAGTTTCTCTCAAAGGTTTCACAATTGAACTCAAAGACATTCTTGAACTCTACTCTTAACTCTCTCTTGAATGTGAATTATTAATTATAGAGTTATGGTTCATGATATGAAGGATCTCGTGATGATAAAGTAGACTCATGAATACATTCTCCTCACTATCATACTCACTTGCTCGAGTCTTGAAACAAGTTACTAGAAGTTGTAGAAGACTCCTCAAAGAGACTCAAAGGAACTTTCTTAGAATGTTCGAAAGAATTCTAAAAAACATATCTCTTAACTCTAACTTGAATTTGATTTATGAATTCAAGGTTGTGATTTGTGATAGGAAATATCTCGTGATGTTTAGGAGTGTTTTTAGATAGTGAATCATGAGAAACGATCAAGAAATCATTTTCTGGAAACACGTCCGCGACCCGGAGATGCATTTAAAAATTTGGTCGCGAAATAAATTTTGAGGCAAAATGGTCCGTGATCGCTCCGCTCCGCTAAGACAACTTTGTTAATCCTGAGGAACAGGTCCGCAATGTGGACCTGGTACCCAAATTTACCCGACTTGTTCCTTCTTCGTTTTCTAACCCCCAATTCGCCTAAATTTGATTATTTTTCTCAATTCCTCTTTAGATTCAGATACCCAGCATATGTACACAATATTCTAATCAAAACACAACTCTAAAATCGACCTGAAACTCTCAAGAACTCCTCAACCTCATCCCAAATTCAAGAATGAAAGCAGTTCAAGAATACAACTCAAGAACATCAAAGTCTCAATCTTTTAGGATGAATTTAACGTTGAAATTAACATGTTTGGTGTGTGGGTTAATAAACCTAACACTATGGAAGCTTACATACCTGAAAGAACCATATTCTTGAATAACTTGAAGGAAAATCTTTGAAGAAGAACCCTAGCCTTAGCGTTTCTTGAATTCATTGAGCGTAGAATTTTTGGAGTGGATGAAAGGGTTAGATTTAAGAAAACTGATTTTTTCTACTCGTTTAGGGTAATTTAGATAACCTCCTAAGGGTTTTCAGAACCAAAATACCCTTTAAAGAAATAATTAAAATGACCTGGGAGTCGGAATAATTTTTCACCAGGCAGTAAGGTTTGTATTGGCTCCGTTACGCGGAGCTGCTGCCAGGTTTGTGCGTCATTAGTAAATCAGTCATAACTTTTTACTCAGAGCTCAAAATTTAACAAACTCAGTGGATTTGTAAAGAGGACTCAAAGGGCTTTAATTTAATATCTTATAGGTCTCCTAACTCATCCTGTACTGAGAGTTATGATCATTTAAACTTGACCAAAACTTAAAGGAACTTAGGAATGAATTCTCTTTAGTTCTTCTTGGAACTCAAGGTGCTACATCTAGTGACCTTAACACTTAATAAATTTTAATTTCCTTGGTAAAATACTACTCACAACAAAGAATTGTTCGAGTCTCAGTTCGAAAAAAATTATGGGGTTTTACAATATCTCCCCCTTGGGATCATTCGTCCTCGAATGACGGCTCGACTAGGTATGGAATGGGGTTACTCTTACTAAGGTCTGAGTCTAATGGTATGCTTTTACTATATTCAAGCTTAACCCAAATCCTTAGGTTCGAGTTCTAAACCTCGATACGGAATCTCATCCCAAAACTATTACTCTTCACCACTACCGTAGGCTCATATCAACAACCACCTAATGTTTAACAACACCACATTCAGGCTTAGTACTCTAACAACTCCATGGACTCCTACTAAATAATTCCTTCGGAACCAACTAAGGGCTCTCATTTAACTATTTCTCATAGTGAAACCTCATCCTTCTTTTCCTCCTCATTTATAACCTTAGATGGAATTATCACACCATCACTATCACGATAAGAACATCAACCTCTTGTTTCTAACATCACTCCACTACTAAAAGGACCTCTAAAAAGATATCCCCCAAACTCTTTAGAACTCATTACTATCTTACTCTCAAACACTTGACTTGATTTCTCATCTTGTCATCTCCCCTTTAGGTCTAAAGTTAACACTTTAAAGATATGGACCTATCCCATCATCTCTAAACTAGTCTACATCCTTTTTTACTCTAACACTCGAGAGAAGTTTATCTCATGACTACCGAACTCTCAATAAGCAAGTACTAAGACCTCTTTCTAAGGTGTTCCTCTTAACCTCTTCTGATTACATACCCTCTCGGTATCCCTCTAAATGCTCTTGCTACTCTTCTGACTTAGCCACACTTCACTGCCCTTATCAAGAGGTTGGAGTCTATCACTTGTACCACTCATATTTATTGCATCAAACATTTCAATTTCTCACCTACTTTTATATCAAGTCTACCAAATCAAATCTCAAGATTAACATCATCACCCTCGTGTTACAATTCTTTGGATCATGACACTCATCTCAAATTCAAGCTTAATGTTCATTACTAAACCCAAATATTAATACGATTGCTCGCCTGCTATGTTATACGTCATTACTTGATCAGTTCTATAACCTTCTGAACATCATGACCCTCTCAAACAAATCATAAGCCTAGTTTAGATCTATCACTTTATATATACTCTGATCTCTTATTCAACACCTGAATTTAGTCTCCTCTAATACGATGGCACATCGACATCAACTCTATTCTGGTTAACAAATATATACTCTATCTCATCTTGACTAGCAACTCTTACTCTACCCATAAGGGAAACTCCTCATCAATAACTTACTAGGTGCATCACTATAGTAATATAGTTCTTCAAAACACTATCTCCCTTTCTTAAATCACTAAAACATCTGCATACTTTCCTCTAACTCTGGGCTCTTTCACTACTACTGCTCATGACCTCGTAACTCATGCTACCCTTTGGGGTTAAAATACTACCCAAGCTCTAAACATACTTTCTCACAAGGATCTCAGATGAAACAGGACTAAGAGAAGAGAGTACAACTCGCTTTTAGCTCAAACACATGATTCATATAATTATGGGTGCATTCCTCTGAAACTGAACACTTAACTTACTCATGGGCTTCTCTCAATCCCTTCTAGAGTCTCATGACTTTCTCAAGACTCTTGCTAAGAACAACTCATCGATAAGGATCTTTACACTTTACTTTTCAACCACCTCGAGTATGATGGGTAGTCGAATGAATCTGTGAAACGCACGAGTATGAATGAATATCTATGAGTTGGCTCTATTGGACAATTAAGAGTATGAAAGAAGAGAAACTTTTCTTAAATGTCTGTAGTCCCTCGTTTATAGAAGTGGGACCCTCACAACCATAAAAAAGACCCTACTGACACGGCCTCATAGACACCCTAGGACTTTTAAACTCTTAATCTGATACCAAGTTTGTCAAGACCCGAGCCTACACCCTGGACGTTGCCGGCACTCAAGAACCATTGCTGGTTCCCAAGCGAACCCTCATCCTGACTGACTACAAGAAAAACACTAACTCAAGCATACAAAGCTTAAAAACTGATTAAAAATTCATGAAAACTTAAATACAAGCTTTAACTCAAAAGAATACTCTGAATAATATAATATATTCAAATTGCCCCCAAGATGGGCAACTTAAGTCTTTAAAATATTTAACAAAATAAGCGAACAAACTTTTGATACTCCATTGTCTATCTATGAAGCCTCTAAATGACATAGATGGAAGTCGGGACAAGACCCAGAACATCCTAACAACTACTATAACTGAAAGGTAAATGAAATCCTCCGGAAGCAAGGAGGCACACCATAGCTAACTCGAACTCCATGTGGTATCAACGAAGCTCTTGTTGATGATCACGAATACCTGAAACTGCATCATGAAAGGATGTGGGCCAAATGGATTAGTACATGGAATGTACGAGCATTTAAGGGGAATTCTTAAGCATAACATAAGCCTAAAACTTGATAAAAAGGGAAACATACATACCTCTTTTCAAACTTACTCAAATTAAGGGATACTCAAACTACTCAAACTTACTCAACTCAGAAGTACTCAAGGATAAGATACTTAACTCAGTAATAAGGTTCTCAACTCAGTGAAACTCAAAAATATGGTACTCGACACAATGAAGCACAGATCAACTCAAGATACTCAACTTGAAGGACTCAACTCATGATACCTAAAGATACAACAATAGTAAATATGCAAAACATATGGAAAGCAGTAAAACTGAGCAACATAATGTATTGAAAAATACAATAATACTTAGTGTGTATATAACAATACAATATAACTCTATGGGAGTTTCTCTAACCGACAACCACCACTATGAGCCTAAGTGATGATATAGCGTCTTGCCTACGCTGCCAGAACTGTCTTATAATTTGCCATCGTATAGAACGCCTTAACTAAGTGGAACCACTAGTCTATGCTAAAAAACACTAAGGAATCATCTAAAAAGTATGATCCTTTCTACCCATGATGGCTACATGGTTTATGGAGACTTAAGTTTTTATGAACTCGCGTCCCCATATCGGTGCTCAATACAACTCCCAAAATATATTCAGCTCATATATTTTAAAAACAAAACTCTTTCTGTGATTTGAGATAATTACTCAAAAACTAGCTCAAAGTCTCTCTTGGAAATCAATGTTTCCTTTCTTGTTCATATGTGAAAAACATTTTAACTCTTGGGAATACTTTTAATCTTTGAAGATATGAACTTTACTCTTACTCTTTACTCAACTCAAAGCTTATCTCTTAAAACAAAGTTAATATGTTTGTAAAAGACTTCTTAAAATATGGTTCATGCCGAATTATGGTCGTGAATGACTCAAGGCAAGGTTTTCACTAACCATAGATAGAACTCAATACTTGGAACTCAAGAACTTCAATGATACTACTTATTTCAAGAATGCTCAACTCAGAGGGTTCATAGGGAATTATAAGCATGAACTACTCAACTCAAGGACTCAAAGATACTTCTAATCTTAAGACTGTTCAACTTATAGGACTCATGCGGAATTATGGGCATAACAATTCAATAAAAGGATTTATGGGTAACATGTAGTAGTCCCATGATTAGAATTATAATCTCAAAATGATTAGGAACTCATTACTTAAGACTTAGAACTTGAAGATGCTACTCCTCTTAAAGGTACTCAACTAATAGAGTTCATGCGGAATTTATGGGTATGAACGACTCGGTTCAAGGGTGTAAATAACAATATGGAACTCATGTATACGACTCTTCTCATTCTTATACTTACTTCCTCTGAACTTAGCTCAAATCTATAGTTGCTCTCAAAGGATTCACAATTGAACTCATAGACTTGCTTGAACTCTACTCTTAACTCTCTCTTGAATGTGAATTATGAATTCAAGAGTTATGGTTCATGATATGAAGGATCTCATTATGATAAAGTAGACTCATCAATACATTCTACGAACTCTCATACTCACTTGCTCGAATCTTGAAACAAGTTACTAGAAGTTGTAGAATACTCCTCAAAAAGACTCAAAGGAACTTTCTTAGAATGTTCGAAACAATTCTCAAAAACATAACTCTTAACTCTACCTTGAATTTGATTTATGAATTCAAGGTTGTGATTTGTGATAGGAAATATCTAATGGTGTTTAGGAGTGTTTTTAAATAGTTAAACATGAGAAACGATCAAGAAATCACTGTCTGGAAGCACGTCCGCGACGCGAAGATGCATTTAAAAATTTGGTCGCAAAATAAATTTTGAGGCAGAGCGGTCTGTGACCGCTCCGCTCCGTGAAGATAACTTTGTTAATCTTGAGGAACAGGTCCGCGTCACGGACCTGGTACCCAAATTTGCCCGACTTGTCCGTTCTTCATTTTCTAACCCCCAATTCGCCTAAATTCGATTCGTTTTCTCAATTTCTCTTTAGATTCAGATACCCAGCATATGTACACAAGAATCTAATCAAAACACAACTATAAAATTGACCTTAAACTCTCAAGAATGCCTCAATCTCATCCCAAATTCAAGAACGAAAGCAATTCAAGAATACAACTCAAGAACATCAAAGTCTCAATTTTTTAGGAAAAATTTAACGCTGAAATTAACATGTTTGGCGTGTGGGTGAACAAACCCAACACTATGGAAGCTTACATACCTGAGAACCATCTTCTTGAAGAACTTGAAGGAAAATCTTTTAAGAAGAACCCTAGCCTTAGCATTTCTTGAATTCCTTGAGTGTAGAATTTTTTCAGTGGATGAGAGGGTGTTATTTAAGAAAACTTATTTTTCTACTCATTTAGTGTAATTTAGATGACCTCCTAAGGGTTTTTAAGACCAAAATACCCTTTAAAGAAATAAGTAAAATGAGATGGGAGTTGGAATATTTTTCACCAGGCAGTGAGGTCCGTATTGGCTCCGTAACGCGGAGCTGCTGCCAGGTTTGTGCGTCGTTAGTAAATCAGTCATAACATTTTACTCAGAGCTCAAAATTTAGCAAACTCAGTGGCATTGGAAAAAGGACTCGAATGGCTTTAAGTTATGGTCATTTGAAGTTGACCCAAAACTTAAAGGAACTTTGGAATGACTTGAGTGAACTTTCTTTAGTTCTTCTTGGAACTCAAGGTTCTACATATAGTGACCTTAACACTCAAGAAATTTTAATTTCCTCGGTAAAATCCTACTCACAACGAAGGATGGTTTGAGTCTCAGTTCAAAATTTTTTTTGGGGTGTTACAATATCATAAGAGGAACACTTCATAAGTAGCTTCAAGTCATACTTGTGCAATGCATGGATAAGACCCCATAATCTCACCCATACTACGGACCACCTTAGGCCATCATACATACCTACCATCTTTGATCTCATCCTTAGCTTATGTTTCATAGACAAGGGAACATTCACCTTTACTCAAACATATCAATGAAGGCAACTATAGCAACAATCCAAGCTAAGCATACACCATATAAAAGACATACTTCATAAGTAGCTTCAAGTCATACTTGTGCAATGCATGGATAAGACCCCATAATCCCACCCATACTAAGTATCACTTTAGGCCATCATACATAAATGATTACTATTCATCATTTCTAGACTACAAAGGAGTAGCGCCAAATTAGGCTAGACCAAGCTACCATGAAAAACATACTATATGCAAGTCCAAGCTATTCAAGGAAGGGTACTATTACTACATCCAAGCTAATCACCTTGCTAACATAACTACATTATGCTAAACCAAGCCACCATGGGAAGCATACTATCATGCAAGTCCAAGCTATTCAAGGAAAAGCATTATTGCTCCATCCTAGCTACTAATGAAATGGTTTGGCCTAACCAAGTCATGCTACCATGCAATCATTCTATGATGCTAGTGCAAGCTACCCTTAGGAAGAGTGTGATTTCTCAATCCGAGGCTACCATGCGGTCTTATACTCAAGTTACCATGAGATGGTCTTGTCTTACCAAGTCAAGCTATTCATGAAGGGATTTCATAACACAACTTCAAGCTAACATAACTAAACATGTTTTGATTCATTTTAGGTGAGCAAGCCTTTCAACCTAGAATCATTCTATGTGAGAGAACCTTTCATCTCCTATCATTTTCATGCATAAGTGAGTATGTGAGAATATCATTTCAACAATACAACAACATATCATGATCATAGACACTTCACTCTCAAAGTGTTCTTAAGCATATACATAGATTTCATAAATCTCATATTTCACCTCCTTGAGGTTCTAGTCTCTCCTCTAATCATCATATCCAGAATTCTAACATTAGACATGGATATCATCACAACTCAAGTGATTCTATCACTTCATACACTCAAACATTCATGAGGTAGATTAGGTGGGTAAAGTCTTTCCACAACAATTCTATCTAATAGTCTACCAATATCATATAAGCTTCACTCTTAAAGCCTTAACATACATAATTCAACATATTGGCTTTGCTTTTAAAACCCTAGTAATCAGCATTCATGACTACAAGCCTTACTCTCAAATCGTTCCTTCTTACAATCCTCATACATACCTAGATCACAAGAACTTCTAGTTACATGCTTCATTCTTAAGCAATTCTAGTCATTGTTTTATTTTAAAAAAATAAACTAGACTGGTTTTAAGAGTCGCCACTTAATTTTTAAGAGAAATTAAGAAAACTTATTTTTTCAAGAGATTAAAAACAGAAAATCTAATGAAAATAATAAAGAGGGTTTGGGGTTCCTATTAATGTTCTAGGAAGGGTTTTAAGGCACCTAAAACATCCGCTAACATGAGGTTATCCGATAATTAACTATTTGGCTAATTTGTAAACATATTTGATTGGTTTAGAAATAAACAAACGCAAGACTTCAAATTATTTTTTAGGAGAAAGGGAAATAGCATAAGGGATTATATAAGAAAGGTATTTCAAAGTAATTGAAGTAGTAAAATAAGTATAATTATTTAGTATTTAGAAACTCTAGAAACGACTATATTTTGGGGAAATCGAATTAGGAAAACCTTAAAATTGACTAGCACATAAGCAAATAATAACAATTAAATAAACATGAAAACATAGGCAATAAAGGGAGAGAGATATGGGCCCAAGTCTGGTTTTCTGTACGCCTGGGCCAGTACTTGGGCCTAATTTCATTTTTGGACCCTTTTACACCTGTCCTAGACTATCATAAAGAAGTAAAACAAAAGGGCTTAGGCCCAAAGTGACAAAATACAAGAAACTGAATTTGGAGGCCTTTGTGCCCATTTCTCGGTTTTCGTATACACTAGGTGGATACTAGTGTATACAATACGTCTCTGTACGTCAATGTCAAGGACATGTTCTTCGATTTTTCGAGGTTGGCTGACTCGATAAAGGATTTGTTGGGTCATCGTGGCTCAAAATGAAATGCATTGGAGAAATGGAGGAGTCCAATTGACTCACTCAACGGGATTCAGATGCAAACACAAAAGAAATATAAGCGAATTAGTGCAATCCATTCATTATAGAAAGCATAAAATATAGATGAGATCAACAAATTGGATAAACACATAATTATTATTCCAATCCTTAAACATCATAAGGAAAATGAAATATCATACGGAATTGACCCCGATAAAGAACCCATTTCATGTGAAACGTATCAAAATAACGGTAGACAAACAAACAACTAAAAATTAATGTTACCAAATTCGAAAACTGAACATTGACTCTTTAAACACGTCTTCACAGAACCTAAATAATTTAGGCCATTCGAAGAGCAAAAGGAAAAAAGGGGCAAGCAGCACAAGAAAATTTCCACAATACTATATGATAAAGGGTCTGAGTAGTTAGAAAACCTTGGATAATTGACAAATTAGCAGATGTCAAAACAACAAAACATAGAACAAATCACACCAAACTAAATATTCCAATCATTACAGTGAACTTCTTATAAGAAATTTAAAATTTGAATGATTTTGTAGAGTACTAAAAAATGGGAAAAAGGGGAGAAAGGGCTGACCAGAAGGATTGCAAGCAACAACTAAAAAAAAAGAAGGTAAAATAGCAATATGCTTCCCAAAACTTCTTAAAAGAAAATCAACTGCAACAAAGCACACTTAAGTTTAATAGAAGAACCATAACAAAATGAAGAAAGCATAATCAGAAAGAGGCAGAAAGAACATAGTACAATTGGAGTATGAATATATAGCAATAACACTTGACACGATAAAGTACTAAGCTAAATAACAAGTGATTCCATGTATTTAAAAATAGAGAAAACAAAATGTTAAATAAGAATCCGACTACGCCACATAAGTTTAGCTATATCAGCTGATCTTGAAACTTAAACCTATGTGAATAACAACTTTAAGCAAAAACACTCATGAATGCAACACCCCTGATGCTCAAACACAGCATAGATGAAATTATACAGATTCAACAATATTCACGAAGCGGGATCGAAAAGGAAGGCAATAAAGCAAAACTCAAATACAATAGCAGAGAAACTCCACTG
The DNA here is from genome assembly GCA_036250405.1 of Solanum raphanifolium. Classification (NCBI taxonomy): domain Eukaryota; kingdom Viridiplantae; phylum Streptophyta; class Magnoliopsida; order Solanales; family Solanaceae; genus Solanum; species Solanum raphanifolium. The sequence continues at coordinate 69,746 of JAJOOE010006497.1, forward strand.
CTAGATACAAGACCATAAAAAAACTTGAATCGACACTAAATTTAACTCATTAGATCACCTACATACGTATATATCATATTAGAACGATCACAGACTCAAGCACAAAATAGCAAATCAGCCCCCACAATAGAGATTCTCTCAACACCAAAAGGTGAGAATAAGAGTGGAGATGAAGAGGGTGTATTCGAGAGAGAAGTATTACCTGCTTCCGGGCAGCGAACGAGAACCACCAGCAAAGAAAGCGACTCCACACACCAATGAACTCCTGAAGAGACAGTCCTAAAAAATGTTGGCTATTGGAATGTTGTTTTTTGCTTCTATTTCGAGTTCAATCCTCTGTTTTTCTCACCCTTCTTCTAACGTTTTTCCTCCAACCCCCTATCAGTGAAGACAACCAGGTATTTATAGAGAAAATATTAGATAAAAATGGGGGGGGGGGGAACGGGAGGGAGAATGGGTGAAACTTTAAATTCGAAATTCGAATTTCCTAAGAGATAAAGTTGCTGACTCGATTTCATCCCCATTCTCAGCGGAAAAATGATCTTAGAGACTCGATTTGAAGAGCAAGGACGAAATAGATAGGAGATTTTGACACCTAGAAAATTTGGCAATGGTCCTTGTACGAAGAGAACACGTCGAGAGGAGAGAGAGAGGGATGCGAGAACTGGGTCGGGTCGCTGCTGGATTTGCTGTTTCGATTTCTCGCTGGAAGGAAGAAGAACAGTACAGTATGTTGTTGTTGTCGGTTGTATTGCACGCTGCTGGAATGGGTCTTTGAATTGGAAATGGGCTGGAAATTGTATTGGTATTGTATTGTTGTTGTACGTAGTTGTTTGCTGAGGGAATCAGTTTTTTTTTTTTGTTGAATTGGAAATGGGCTGCCCAAAATTTGGTCTTTTAAATGGGTTAAGGATAAAATCTAATTGGTTAGATTTGGACTGGGCTCTGGCCATATGAATTTAAATGATGGCCAATTGGAAATTACAGGTGTAGCCAAACATAATTAATTAGGATAAGTTCAACTAGTAATAAGGCGAATTATTAAAATTAGACTATCGAGCTTCTCAATCTTAATGAAATAAAATAATTTATTTAATTATAAACTAATTAATTCAAAAAAAATATAGACCACTATATGACTGAACTAATTAACCAAATAAATTAAAACAAAATATTTTTTAGACGATTTTCAAATAATCATAAAATATACTAATTATATACATAATTATGTAAAAAAAATATATTATCTCAAAATTATAAAAAAGTGACAAAACTAGTTAAAATAACTTGCAAACATATATATATATATCTATATATATATTTATAAGACTAATTATTTTAAATCGTTTGAAATTGAAGAAGCTCGATAATTAATATATATTGTGGAGGTCCAAAATTGGGTGTCAACAGTCATATATCCTCGTAAAGGCTAAACCTCAAGCATTACTAATCATGATCCAGCATATATACTTTAATCTAATTAAATTCATGTCTACATGCTTTTACTCTCAATCAATTACTACACATATCATAAACCCTAGAAGATTAGCTCTAAATCCTCAATTTCCCTGCTTAAGGCATAATCCCACGTTACTTCAATTTCATCACTTAGACTAGGGTTAGACCTGAAAAACATGTAATTTCATCATAATATGATGATTCACTACTAATTCAACCATAAACAATCAATATCCACTCAATTGGATCAACATACATCATAACCCACAATATTGAAGACACCCTAACTTGAATTGGGGAATTCTAGGGGGCTCCATGGATGAATAAGCTATCATACCTTGGATAAAAATCCCTCACAAATCTTGGAAGATTGAAGGAATTTTACCTAACTTGATTCATGTATTCTTCTTCTTCTTTCTATAAAGAGGATTTCTTGGAGAGAATTGGGTTCTTTTTACTGAGTTGAAATAACGACTACGATCAATGAATTTAGGGGTCTAAAGTCTTTCTATAGGTGGTATAAGTAAGGTTAAAATGACACCACTTAACCCCTAATTAATTCTGGAAAGTTCCACTAACCCCTCACTTAATCGTTTGAAATCAAGATTCTGCCTCACCCACGAGACCACGCCCATGGGCCGTGAGTGGACCCACGTGGCGTACTGGTCAAGCATGGGTGGTGGTCTACAACATGGTTTATGGGACCCTAACCCACGACCCCTAACCCACGGGGTGTTGGACCCCCTACAGAGCGTGGGACCCCTACAGGGTGTGGGTCCCTTCGTAGGTGGACTATTTTAGGGAAGACTAGGGTCTTCCTCAAGGACCCTTGGTTGGTCCTTGGGGGGTTGTACCTTGACTTTCTAACTTTCAACCCTTTATTTTAAATACGGGGAGTTATTCACTACTCTCACCCTCCCATCAAGTTCTAGTTTAGCCTACTAGTTTCTGGGGTGTTACACAAATAGGCACTGAAGCCTCCCTGCACAAATGAAATATAAGACAAGGGAAGGGCAAAGTGGTGGTGGTCTTAAAGGCCCTCTCATGAATCTCGGTTATTAGAATTTGGGAAAAATCAAGCTCAAGTTCCGCCATAATCACTGCTGACATCACAGCCTTATCCCATTTCATAATATTGTGCCCCTGTGTAGGGGACAGTCCAGTACGCACAATGGACCAAAAAACATCGCAGTGAATCTCCGAGTTGCCTTTTTGATAGGCAATGTAGTATTTTGCACCCAGTCGGTGCTCTCCCCATCCTTGGCAATATGACGGGCCATCCATCATAGTAAAGTCTCTCTCTACTCGACAACCCTCTGAAATGCCCCACTCTGAACCACCCCATCCTGTAGTCATACTCTATTGTACTAATCGGAAAAGTGTGGGTTGGGCCATAAATAAAACGGCAAATCATGGTCTGGGAGATGTCAACAGAAAAGTTCTGCACTAAGGTAGCCTATAATAGAGGCTGAGCTAGTGGCATTGCCCGTTTGGCCATAGCATTTCGGATGGTGGTTGTGTATGAGGCGTAGAACTCGGGAGTCATCTCCTCACTGAACTTGCCTGGATTCATGCCATCCAATCGCACTTGTGCCGCTTGAACAACACCTCAATGGCAGGCATAATATGATGGCTCCCTGTAAGTACCCAACGCTCCTCAGTAATAGTCCGGGCATTTTTCTGCTACTCGTTCTGGTACTGCCCATCATAGTATATCTTGAAATAGCCCTCAACACACCACTTGTTTGGCTCGGTGTTCAGCAGATCGAGGAACATAGTTATTCCTGGTGGATCATGAGCCTCTCCGATGTTAGTGGCATCAGAGGCAGAGGCTGGTGTGCCGCTGGAACTTAAGCCGGAATGCAACTCTAACCCAGAATGCGACTCCTCAGCATGTTGGGGCCCCTCCTCAAACTGGGTGCAACTACAGGAGTGGTGGAGGAGGGATACTCCTCGTCAGAAACAACCACCTACCTATTTCGGTGCCTCATGGTCATAGGGGTAGAAGGGGAGCCTCTAGTTAACCCCTGTGAGTATTCTTCTCTATTGGACCAGTTAAGAAGTCCATGCGAGGGTGCAACCGACTTTTACTTACCTCTCCTCGAGTAAATAGGTGCATCTTTTGGTGCCATGGTAGCTGTGGAAGACCTATTTGTACTTAAAATAGTAAAAAAAAACCAAGGAATAATTTTAGAACCCCATTAGGACTTAGAAGAAAAATAAAAAAATCACAGGCAGTCGCTGTTTTGGTGACCCATGGTGGGTACCTATGGTACGTCGATGGAATAATGAGTCGTGGGTCCCCTTCGTAGGTCAGATAATCCATTTTTTAAGTCTTTGATGTTGGAACCAAGGATGTGTAGAACGGTTTGTCGATGAAACGACGGATCGTAGTCCAGATCGTGGTTCGCAACTTAGCAAATAATTTGTGCATCCAATTGACGGACCACGACTTATGGTCCGTAGGTAGACCTATGGTCCGTTGGTTGAGGCCGTCGACCAGAACTGTGCCAGACATAAATTTCCATTATTTCAATTTAACATAGACAACACAAAAATCACCAATTACTTCAAGTCTAAACATGCATTTCAACATATGATGTGGTAGTTTATCATCCTTAGGGTTTCGATTATACAGATTTGATTATCAATACAGAGACAACGAAATCCTAAGTCAACACTTCCAACTAGACCTATCAAACCCAATTTTTAAAGTGAAATCAACAACATGCTTACACACCATCGTTCCAAGGGTAGTATCTAAACAAAATTTCAACAATAAAACAGGCAACTAACTACTGAAGGTCAAGTTCAACTTTGTCACTTCATGATTAAACAATCAAAAAGGAATTCATAGTCTTGGTGAAATCGTTTACCTTTCAAGTAAGCAAAGTTTGTGAGTGTGTGATGTAGTAACTGTGTGCTCCTTAGACCGACCTTGACACCGAACCCGGACTTGAATGATCTTAAGGGAGAAATGGAGAAATTTTTGGAGAGGAAATGGGTTATGGGCAGAGAAGGAAGAGAATGGGGAAAATAGAATTGGAAATGCAGGATATATTGGAGTAATTGGAGGAAATTATGGGATGAATATAGGGTATTTTAACGGTTTTAAACGGTTGGGGGCGGGGAGAGGGAAATGGGGGATGTGTTTAAAATGAAAGGTTTTTATTTTAATTGGGGTCTGGGTCGGGTCGACTGTAACCCTAACTTGGACCCACAAAACCCCATCGACATTTTGTGGGTTGACCTACGGTCCGTCGATGGGTATCGTAGGTCACTCCAACACTTAGTGAAAATCATAATACATACCTGGGATCTACGGATGTCATCCACGGTCCTTGGGTGGACCGACGGACCGTCAATGGAACTCGCAGACCACTGCATCAGCTAAATTTCTACACTTTTTTTGCTTTTCTTTCCTGCTCACGTAGCAAACATTAGGATTCTCCTTATATGTTTTCTGGACACTTTTTAGAAACGGACCCTATTCTATCTTTATCTAGCCAACACTAACACTAGAAATTAATAAACAACTATCTAGAAAACCGCAAATTTAAGAAAAATGCCCTATATCGAAAAGAAAATCCTATAGGTGACTAGATTATACATCTTGGGTTGCCTCCCAAGCAGCGCTTGATTTAACGTCGCGGCATGATGCAGACACCTTGGTCACTTAGACTTCACCAAGATCCCATTCCTCTATTACCTCATTGACACTCTCACATTTCCCCAAGTAGATATTTATCCTCTGACCATTCACCTTGAACCACGTTCCTTTCTTTTTCTTTAGCTCAGCCGCTCCATGTGGAAATACTTGAGTTACTTTGAATGGACCGGTCTACTTGGACTTGAGCTTGCCAGGAAACAAAGGCAACCTTGAGTTAAATAACAGCACCACATCACCGACAACAAATTCACGCTTGTCTATCTTCTGATCATGGTTCTTCTTCATCTTCTTCTTGTACAAGGCTGAACTTTCATATGCTTTCAGGCAAAACTAATCCATCTCATTCATTCTTTGACTCGATGCGGTGCTCCAATCCAAATTAAACTTCATTAGTGCACACATCGCTTTATGCTTTAGCTCTATAGGAAAATGACAATACTTCCCATATACAAGTTGGTAGGGGGACATACCTATAGAACTTTTCAATGCAGTGCGATAAGCCCATAAAGCATCATCAAGCCGCCTTGACCAATAAGTTCTTTTAGCATTTACGGTCTTTGTAAGAATATATTTTATCTCGTGATTTGACACCTCAACTTGCCCACTTAACTACGGATGATAAGGTCTTGCTACACTGTGACGAACACCATACTTCTCAAGCAACGCGTTGAACAACTTATTACCAAAGTGACAACCTCCATCGCTTATGATTTCCCTTGGTGTACCCAATCTAGACAAGATATTCTTTTTCAAGAATGTGGTGATACTCTTTCCCTCATTGTTTGAAAGTGTGACTCCTTCCACCGATTTCTTTACATAGTCAACTGCCACAGGAATGTACTTAATCCCATTCGAACTCACACACAGACCCATGAAGTCAAGACCCCAAACATCAAAATGCTCAATCACCAGTATTGGGTTCTTTGGTAGTTCTTGCCTTTTCAAAATTCCTCCTTCACGCTGGCAACAATCACAAGACTTGACGAAATCATGAGCATCTTGGTGGATGGTAGGCCAGTAATACCCACATTGCAAAATTTTATAGGCAGTTTGGATACCACTATGGTGCCCACCAACAGGCGATGAATGACACGCATCTAGTACACTCATCATCTCAACCTCAGTCACACAGTGATGAATAATCCCATCAGCACAAACACGAAACAACTAAGGCTCATCCCAAAAGAATTTATTCACATCAGACATGAATTTTTTCATTTGGTGGAATGATAAATCCGACGGAACCAAATCACTTGCAAAGTAGTTAGCAAAGTCTGCAAACCAAGGGATGAGATCATAAGAAGCAGCCAATACATGTTCATCAAGGAACACATCATTTAACTCAATTCCATCTTCAAGCTTGATCATAGCTTCCTCCTCTAGTCTGGAAAAATGATCAACAACCTGATTTTATGTTCCCTTTCTATCCTTTACCTCAAAATCGAACTCTTGCACTAAAAGCACCCATCTAATCAATCTCAGTTTTGCATCCTTCTTAGCCATCAAATACCTCAATACAGAATTGTCAGTATGCACTATGACCTTGGTACCAAGCAAGTAGGATCTAAATTTTTCGAATGCGAAAACCACAGCAAAGAGTTCATATTCAGTTACAGTATATTTCTTTTAAGCCACATTCAGAACTTTGTTGTCTTAGTAAATCAGACGAAGAATTTTCTCTCACCTCTGTCCTAATACTACACCAAGCGCCACCCCACTTGCATCACACATAACTTCAAATGGTTACTCCTAATCCGGTGAAACAATGATAGGTGCCGAAATTTGCTTTTCCATTAACTCTCCAAATGCTCTCAGACAAGCATCATCAAACTCAAACTTACACTCTTTCTCAAGTAGCTTGCACAATGGGTGTGCAGTTTTAGAGATATCTTTTATGTACCTCCGGTAGAAACCTGCATACCCAAGAAAACTTCTAACACCTTTTACAGAGATGGGTGGTGGAAGCTTTTCTATTACCTCAACTTTAGCTCTTTCAACCTCAATACCTTTTTGCAAAATCCGATGACCCAGAACTATACCCTCTTTCACCATAAAGTGGCACTTTTCCCAGTAGAGTACAAGATTGCACTTTTCACACCATTTTAGTACCTCAGTCAAATGTCTTAAGCAGTCATCAAACGAGTCACCTACTACACAAAAATGATCCATAAAAACCTTTATTGTGTCCTCCACCATATCTAAAAATATTGACATCATACAACACTGAAAATTCGTTGGAGCATTACATAACCCAAATGGCATCCTTTTGAAGGCCAACGTCCCATAAGGACAAGTGAATGTGGTTTTCTCTTGGTCTTCCAGAGCTATGGAGATTTGATTGTAGCCCGAATACCTATCTAGAAAACAATACCAACCCTTACCAGCGAGACAATCTAGCATCTGATCCATGAACGACATTGGGAAATGGTCTTTCTCAGTCCATGCATTTAGCTTGTGGTAGTCCATGCACACTCCTCAGCCAGTCACTGACCTCATTGGAACAATCTCGCTTTTAGCATTGGGAACCACATTGATTCCTCCTTTCTATGGCACACACTAAACTGGACAAACCCAACTACTATCCGCAATAGGATATCACTCCAACATCCAACCACTTAATAATCTCCTTTTTCACAACTTCTTGCATAGGGGAATTCAGAGTCCTTTGATGCTCAATACTTGGCTTGCTGTCCGGCATGAGTTGAATTTTCTGAGAACAAATGCCCGGAGGAATCCCAATAATGTCCGCAATAGTCCATCCTATAGCCCTCTTAAACTGCTTTAACACCGATATCAAAACCTCTATTTGACCTTCACTCAAATCAGCAGCAATAATAACAGGCATGGTGTTATTTTGTCCGAAAAATACATACCGCAAGTGAGATGGGAGAACCTTAAGTTCTAATTTTTGAGGCTCATCAACAGAAGGTTTTGCAGGTGGGGTGTTTCAATTCTTCATGTCTAATTCCAACTGTTTTGGTTTGAAATGAAACACGAACCTATCAAGTGAAGTAGCTAGCTCATCATAGTCATCAATACCATCACAGTTAAAATTCATTATCACAGCAGCTAAAGCCTTTACACCTAACCTCTCTTCAATGGACACCTCAGAGTCTTTCTCCACATTATGATTTACCACCGACACCGACTTAAGATCACTTTCCTACTTCATAGACCTACAGATGTTAAAAGTTACCTCCTCTTTCTTTAATCGAAATTTCATATGTCCTCTCTTTATATCAACCAACGCACGCCCAATAGTAATAAATGGTCTCCCTAAGATGATGGGAACCTCGAAATCAACCTCACAATCTAGTATTACAAAGTCTGCCAGAAAGATGAATGACTCCACTTTCACAAGGACATCTTGTAGCACTCCAATGGACCTCTTTACAATTCTATCGGCCATAAGTAAATGCATTGCAGTCGGCTTTGGAGCTCCTAAACCCAATTTCTTGTAAATTGACAATGGCATCAAATTAATTGTGGCACCCAAATGACACAAAGCTTTCGCAAAATGTAATATCCCAGTGGTACAAGGAATAGTGAAAGCTCCAGAATCCTCTTTCTTTTGCACAAGTTATCTAGTAGCAATGACACTACAATGTTGCAATTTGTCTTCATTCTCAGAATTGACTGCCCTCTTTTTAGTCACCAAGCCTTTCATAAACTTCGCATACCCAGGCATCTGCTCCAAGCTTCTATAAAAGGGACATTTATGGATGGTTGCTTCAACATAGAAATGAACATGCGATATTTTATCTCTTCTGTCTTTTTAAGCAACCTTTGTGGGAAGGGAGGTGGAGGTCTAGGCATGGGAACAACATTTTGAGTCGCCTTAACTTCATTTTTGTATCAACTTTCGCATTCTCATTAACCTCAATCTCATCCTCACCTTTTTCTATCACTCTTTCCATCAAGTCGGCATCGGGGGATCTATAGTCTGTTTTCCTCCGCGAGTAGTGACTGCCATACAATGCCCATCATTTTTTGGATTTTAGATGGTGTTTCTAGGAAGCGTACCTGGCTGGCGTAGGTTCATAATAGCGGACAACTGACTGAACTGCTGCTCAAGTTGCTTGATCGACACTGCATGGGGATCAACTTTCTGACCAATCCCAGATAAATCATTACGCATCTCCTCCACATTTTCATTTGTCGAATCCAACCTCTTCATCATTTTCTGCATCATATCCTCAATACGAGTCATACTAGTACCAGCCTCTCTATTATCAGGTGGAAGATAGGACCCAACCTTATCATTTCTATTGCCATAATTGTTCCGGTTGTAATTGTTACCATGATTGTAGTTCTCATCCCAGACATAGTTTCCCTCACGGTTGTAGTTGTCATAGTTCTGATCTTTGTTTCCTTGACCTTGGCGCAAATTATCCGAGTTGGAATCTTGGCGTTTGTTCGAAACCCCCCCCCCCCCCCGATTTGATCTTTCACCAAATTCGCATCCTCTTTATAGTAGTACTCCTCAACGGGTGGTGGTGGAGTTCTAGTTAGATAATTTACTGCATTCACTTTCTCTGCACTTCCACTCACATTGTTTAATACCAAGCCAATTTATTTCCTCATTTGATCCATCTCTTCACAAATATCATCATTTGATTGACTTTGTGCGATTTGGATAGCAAACGTGCTTCTACCAGTATTTGTCATCATAGTGCTCCATGCTTTATTTTTCTGGGAGATCCTCTCAAGTTTTTCAGCAATCTTCTCAAAATTTCACTCACCATAAGATCCTTCAACAATTGTATCTAACACAACCTTTCCATTGTCATCATTTCTACTGTAGAAGTACTCTTTCAGTGACCCATCATCTATGCGGTGATTCGAAACACTCCTCATGAATCCAATGAACCTATCCCATGAACTGCTTACTGACCCTCCAGGTAGTGCCGTAAATTTATTCAGTTTGTCTTTGTAATTCAACTTCTTGGACACCAGAAAATACCTCGCCATGAACACCTTATGCAATTTATCCCATGTATATATCGAATTGTATGGCAGCTCAGAAAACCACATAGCAGCATCACCACTCAACGAAAGTAGGAATATGCTCAAACCTATGTTGCTCATATCCAAGTTCGATTATCCCACACTACTCCTACAGACACTTGTTAATTTAGCCATTTAAGCGTGTGGATCTTCTGAAGATAAACCGACGAACAACTCTATTGTTGTAGGCATTTGCATAAGACTGTTGGTCACCACAAATGTATGTCCCGTAGGTAATGGAGGAAGAACAATGGGCCTAGTTAATCCAACCTTGCTATAGTAAACCTTGTAGTTATCACGAACCCTTGGTGCTGGCGGATTTTTCACCCTTTCTATATTTTCGATTAGATTACCATAATAAACGTGAGCGGGCATATTAACAACTCCTTGAGGTTGTAACCCAGCTTCCTCACCATAACCCTCTCCAACAAGATCATTGAGTACCCTAATAATTATGTCTCTTCCTACCATTCTTCTCAAAGTTTTTCTTAATTCAGGATCGTAGGGCGTTAGGGGATTTCCTTGACTCTGTGTACTTGGCATACACTAGAGTTGACACTTGTAGAAAACAAAAATAAAACAAAAACATAAAATCAAGCAATACTTGACGAAAGTTCAATAATGAAGTTAATTTAATCTAAAATTTATATTCCTCGGTGATGAGTCCGAGATTTGGACTCATTTAGGGCTTTATTTATATAGATTTAGTATCCTAAAATGCTTATTTTGTCCCAATAATTGAGTAAAACCCTTGATTTCCAGGTATATGGATTGAGGAACAAAGCAAGGACACTAATTTCCAAAAAGGAATGAAGCGAGCTGAAAGAATGAAGAAAACCAAGCCTGGTGATCGCCAAGTCCACTTGGCGAGTCGCTAAATGGCTGCTTGACCACCTAAAGTTCTAGTGTACCAAGCCCTGAAGGAAAGAACCAAGTTAGCGAGAGAAAGGAGCAGTCGGCGGATCTCCGAGTGTTTCCACAATGCAGGGTTGGATCGCCCAAAGTTACACACCTTGAGGATGCTGAAGGCCAAGGAAGAAGGGCAATGGAATTAACCAAAGGGTGGATCACCGAGTGGATCGGCGAGCCCAACCTACTGCACCGAGTGGCTCTTCGCAACACATTTTTGGCGACTATAAATACTTTTTTGAACATTTAGTTTAGTATCACTATTCATTCTAAATAGTATCTGATATCATAATTTTGAGTGGAGAATTAAGTTTTCAACTGTGAGACAAGTTTTCTCTTGTTTTTTCCTTAGCTTTGAGGAATTAAAGTTTTTTACGTTTGAGAAATTAGAAGTGGGTCTTTGAGATTATTCAATTTGGACCATTGTAAAGACAAAATCATTCTTACCCAGTTGATGGAAACTCAATTTGGTAACAATTTTTATATTTTTATAATGTCTAGCGAAAACCCCAATTCTTTGGGTGTGATTATGGGCTGATTTAGTTTATGGGTATTGCTAATTGTTAGTTTAAATGTTGTTTAGAAGTGCGTTCAATCATTAATTATGGTTTAATTTAAGAATTGTAGTTGTAACTGCAGTTCTACCCTTGTCTTTTTTGCTTGCTCGAGAGAGAGGTTTTAAAATTAAGATTATTGATTGATGGTCTGTGGGTATTGGGTTGTCATGGGTTCAGCTCGAGAGAGTGAACCCTAAACACAATTCCACACATTCATCTCAAGAGAGTGAATGGACTAAGGCGTGGGTTGTTTTTATTTTGCATGCTTGTCGATGTTTGAGAGAAATCGACTTGATCCGTGGTAAATTATTCGAGAGAAAGTTTACCTCCTCTATAGTCTAGCTTACTCACTAATATCTAGATATTTTCTAATAGTTACAATTACCCATTTGTCTATATTAGCCTATAATCGAATCACATCCCAAGAACTCATCTCATTATTGTTATTTTGTATTGTTTGTTGTTGTTGTAGTTGATAATTTCAAACCAAAACCCCCTATTTGACATTCGTGTCACCCCCTAATTTGAATAATGTTTTTAATCGATAATTATATTCCTATGACTGATTTGACCATGTTCACACTTTCCTATTGAATCTTAAACACGTACCGCTCCCTGTGGGATTTAACCCCAACTCATTTAGTTGGGTTTTATACTGACTAGCGAACGTTGACACTTAGAATTGGATGAAGTGTCTTTGGAACATTAATCACCTGACAGCGACGCCAAAATTTGATACGCCCAAATTACACGTCCCATAAGAAGTATAAGCCGCCGTTGCCAAATAAAGAACCCAACTTATAGGTTGTGGTCGATCACATGAGTAATATGGTTTAGATTTAAAATTAAGTCACGATTAACTTTGTTTAGTCAAACTATTTCCGAGAAAAGTAAACAAATGGGGGTTTGGCAAATAAAATAATAGTTTGTTCATTGGAATTAATAAGTAACACGTAAACAAGATTCACAGTTGAGATATCAATATAAGAGGAAAATTAGGGTATATGTGTTCCCCACAAGCTCTTAACACAGTATTCCTAATTATAGTAATTAAATCCTAGTGTTTGACATGCAAGGTGGATAAGTTAGGTATCTCTAAGTGGTTGGTAATCTAAGTAAGAACTTTCATTCGCAACTTGGTAAGTCGGCGTGTGTGTGATTTACTAACCCTTACCTTCACCTCAGATTAGTCATCGTGTCAATTGAGTTGGGTATTCACCCTCACGCCAACTGATTAAAGTCAGACTATTAGATATCAGCAAATCCTTAACTAAATCTCCATTGTTAAATCTTTTTCTCATTCATTACCCCCTAGGTAAGGCAAGTAGGAATAATGTGAGTTCTAACGTTGCGCACCACTAGAAAAACTTTTAAACGAAAAGATTAACAATACATGCATAAACTTTATTCAAAAATTACTTATTTTTTAGTCATACATTGTTAATTGCTCATGGTTCCCACAACCCTAGTTGTGGATTTAGCTACTCATGCTTGAAAATTCACAATTCATATTAGGGGGGTTACTAAAAGAAATCATGAACTTACAATAAGAATAGATGAAAAATGAACTCTTAAATTCAAATTCAAAGTGCAAATTGCATAAACTAGCTTCTAGAATAAAAGTGCAAAAGTGTTTCAAAATAATTCCAAAAACCAAAAACAAGTCTCCAATATTGTCTAACCCGAAAAATTGAAGTAACAACTAATATTTAAAGTATTTAGATCCTAAACCAACTAGGAAACAAAAATAAGAAAAATTAGTTCAGGACGCAATTTTGACAGATGGTAGGACCTACAGACTGTGGGTCACCTCCGTGGTTTAGGTACTGGAAGTCAATCTTTTTTATCAAAATGACTGATGTGCAGGATGGTCCGTCATTTACACTACAGGGTGTCATTTGCCTCTGTGTATCCACCCTTGGTAAGACTTCCCTGAACTTCACCTACGTTGCATCATCTATGGGCCATCACTAGACCTACGGTCTGTGGTTGGCTTCATCAATTGCTATTGCTACCATTTCTATCCATTTTTTCTGTCAACTGCTTCCGAACCAATTTCTTGCAAAAGATTACATAAAAACATTATATCTAATAAAAAAAATATCCCCAAGACACACACAAACTCTAAGTGAAATGCATCAAAAATACCTTCATTGGATACCACATGACCAAGGAAAGTGACGGACTGTAACCAAAATTCACATTTTCTGAACTTAGTGAATAACTGCGATCTTTCAGAGTTTGCAGAATAACTCTCTGATGAGTCACATGCTCCATCTCACTCCGAGAATAAATGAGGATATCATCAATAAAGACAACGATGGACAAGTCCAAATACTGTTTGAACACCCTGTTCATTAAATCCATGAAAGTTGCAGGAGCATTTGTTAGTCCAAAAGACATAACCACAAATTCATAATGAACTTACCAAGTTCTGAAAGTTGTCTTCAGAATGTCACTATCTCTGACTTTGAGCTGATGATAGCTGGATCTGAGGTCTATTTTAGAAAATCAACTAGCACCCAGAAGTTGGTCGAAAAAGTCATTAATCCTGGGGATGGGATACTTATTATTCATTGTGACTTTGTTTAATTAAGGATAGTCAATGCACATTTTGAGAGAACCATCTTTCTTTTTCACGAACATCACTGGAGCACCCCATGGAGAGATACTAGGTCTGATGAAGCCCTTATCTGAAAGGACTTCCAACTTCTCTTTCAATTCCTTCAGCTCAGTTGGGCCAATTTGTAAGGAGGAATCGAAATGGGTTGGGTATCTGGAAGGAGATCTGTTCCGAAGTCAATTTCCCTTTCGAGAGGAACTCCAGGGAGATCTTAAAGGGAACACTTCTGGAAACTCATTTACTACAGGGACTGACTCAAGAGTAGGGGTTTTAGAGTTTGAATCCTTAACCCGAACTAGATGATAGATATACCCTTTGGAAATTATTTTTTTGGCCTTAAGGTAAGGGATGAATCGACCCATAGTCACTGAGCTACTATCCTTCCACTCTAAGGCTGGCTAGTTTGGAAACTAAAATCGAATGATCCTGGTTCTACAATCGACTGAGGCATAACATGAATGTAATCAATCCATGCCTAGAATGATATCAAAATCTACAATTTCTAACTCTACAAGATCAGCTGAGGTGACTTTCTAAGAGACTGTGACAGGGTAATTTCTATACACCCAACTAGCTATAACTAGGTAACCAACTAGAGTAGAGACTCAGAAGGGTTTAGAGAGAGTTTCTAGACTGACACCGAAGTTTACTGCTATATATGGAGTTACATAATATAGCATAGCCCCTGGATCTAACAATGCATAAACATTTAAATGAAAGACTCGTAACTTACCAGTGACCACATCAGAAGAATCTTCTAGGTCTTGGCTAGCGTAGAGAGCATACAACCTGTTATCGCGCTGACCGCCACCTGTACCAAACAAAGCACCCTATTGTGTTCAGCTACCTATTGGTGCTTCTGGAGTGGTAGACTAAGCCCTATTATTGTTACCTTCTTGCCCCTACATGGCAAAAGGGCAATCCTTCAACCTATGGCAAGACTTACCACACCCAAAGCACCCTTCCTTTCCTGCAAGACACTAACCCAGATGGTTCTTACCACACTTTGGACAAGTTAAGAAAGTACTGTTACCTGAATTATTCCCTTGAGACTTAGAGACTGATGAGCTACACTTTTGATCATGTCGAAACCTGGAGATGGAACGCTAGCTGATGAAGTTGTTAGGGCTGTACACCTCTGCTGAAACAGTGTGTGATTTCTACTGCCCGACTTTTGTGTAAGTACTCATAATTTCCTATTCTGGCCTTTTTGTTATCCTTAGCCAATTCCCCAAGCTTATCTCTCTCCACTTGCGAAGCATGAGTCATTAGTCTGGAGATATCCATATCCCTTAGAAGCATAGAAATTCCTGCACTCGGTCTTCACCAAATCGGATACCCCAAATAAGAACTTACTCATATGTGCCCTTGAATCGGCAACCATGTGTGAAGCATACCTGGAGAGCTAGGTGAACTTCAGTCCGTACTCTTGGACCGACATTGCACCCTGCTTCAAGTTCATAAATTGTTGTGTCGTAGCTTCTCTCAACTCTCTTGGGAAAAGCCTGTCTACAAAAGCTCCAGCCAAATAACCCCAAGTCATATGAGTTGCATTCTCACCCATGTTTTCCTTCTACTGTGTGAACCAACTATGAGCTACATCCTTGAGTTGATAGTATGCTAACTCAACACTCTCAGTATAAGTCACTTGCATTATCCCAAGAATCTTCTGAACCTCATCAATGAAGTTTTGTGGGTCCTTACAAACCCTCATCCCCAGAAACTGAGTCGGATCCATCTGAACAAATTCTCGAACCCTAGCTGCAATTGATCCACCGTTTGTGTTAGTAGAAACTAGGACCTGCTGATTATTCTGATTGGCCACACTTTGAGCCAAGTGCTGGATCACATTCTGAAATTCTGCATTTGTAACCTCATGGTTCGGGACTATAGGAACTGCATTAGCAATGTGTTCATTAGCATTCCGTGTGTTAGATCTACGAGGAGGAATGATCTTAATTGCATAACGACAGATGAGAAAGGAGGAGTTTGATTATACCCACGCACGATAAGAATAGCAAGAAAAGTGAAGTTTTTCTTAAAACACTTTGTAGCCTCCCCCTCATAGATGTGGTGCATTTCACACCCATGAAAGAGACTCTACTTGGTGCGGATTTCAGACATCCTACAACTCTTCGTAACACCTTTTATCTGGAAAAGGGAAAGAACCAGATTTTTTGGAGGTTACAGGTACCAACCACGGAGGCCAACCACGACTCATGGGTTGAACCACGGACCATAGGTAGGTCCCATATCCGAAAAAAAGAAAGAACCATATTTTTGGGAAGTTGCAGGTGCCAGCCACAGATGCCAACCACAGCCTTTGGGTTGAAACACGGACCGTACGTAGATCTATGGGTTGGTAACCTTCCCGAGGTCGCTGAGATCCAGGACGAAGGCAAGACCTACAGAACGTAGCTCATACCATGGTCTGTGGTTAGGGTCCATGGTTAGAGATCCCAAAATCAGTCTCTCTGATCATGAACCACAGTCCACCATGATTGACTGTAGGTCAGACGACGGTCCATCAACTAGGGTCCGTGGATGACCAGCTGTCAGTTATTTTAAGGGTTAGTTTTGTCTTTTCCTAAATAATAAGTTCCTATACTATGTATTTTTACCTATGTTTAGGACCCCTATATAAGCCTTTTTACCCACAAATTCACCCCATTTAATTCATTTTTCCAAATTCCAAAAAGAAAACCAATTCCTCTCAAATATTCACTCTTTAGAAACTTGAAGAATAAGAAGAAGAAGATTCATCCTAGAGTTTCAAGCTAAGGTCCCAATTCTTCTATTGAAGGCTAGCATTTGGATTTAAGGTATGATAGTTTTCATCCATGGATCCCTTTCTTCCATGGAGTTCCTAAATCTCTCTACTTCAAATGGTAAAATTCCCTAATTGAGTTAGGGTTTTGTTCAATTAGTATGAGTTCTTATCATTGTTGATTTAAATGCTTTAATTGTGATCTTCTAAGTATGAATTGATGAATTTCAATGCTTTTATGATGAATTCCCCCATGAACCTATGTGATCCCTATGTTTTCAAGTTATGAGCTATATGTTAAGGGGATTTTGATCTTCAAGGAAGAGTTTTATGAAATTCAGCATGTTTTACTAGTTTTACATGAATGTATGATTAAATCCATATCTAACCCATGTTTTCTAAATGTTGATAATTTTAAGTGGGTTTTCACCTCAAGGAGGTAAATTATGGACTTATGCATTGCTTTATGAAATCTATGCAAATGTTTTTAGGGTGCTTTGAGAGTAGCGTACCAACTATAATGATGTGTGTTGTGAAAGGATATTATCACTAAAAACACATACTAGCATGATGTGAAAGGTTTTCTCACATAGAAAGGATTCTTAGGTTGAAAGGCTTTCTCACGTAATTGAATCAAAGTCTAGGAGTTATCTTAAGGAAACTAGCTTGAATTGGTTGTCCAAGGTCACCCTTTCATGAGTAATGATGTCAAGTAAAAAATGACTATTCCGTGGGAATTTATGCTTACCACTAAGTGGATATTGACAATGAGATGGAAGCTCTCCCATTAGTAGAGGCTGAGTTTTCAAAGTAATCTCATGAGATGGAAGATCTCTCGTAAGTAAAGGGAGGGTTTCTAGAATAAATCTCCTTATCCCATAACTATGTGCCCACATAGGTTGATTAGATAGTGGATCCAATTAAGCTAGAAGTTCACGATTATACCTTAGGCAAGTAGAACACATTTTTTTGGTGTTGGGTAGACACTGGATTCCATGTTATAGCTCACATGGTCTCAATGTAGGTTAAGGCTATTTCCCCACAAGTAATAATGAACTAAGGTTACTCAAGGAGTATTGCATATGAGTTCAAAGATGTTAACGAAGAAGTTAGCTTGCATTGACCATGATTTAGGACTTATGTTTTATAACTCTTTCATATGATGTTTTAGCTTGGTTAATTGCATGTCATGAAATGAAATGTCCCTCTTTAGCATGTTTTAAATGTTTTATGCATGGCTATCATACTTGGTACATTGTTTGTACTAACGCATACTCTTGCCTACATTTTTCCCAAATGTAGTGTCTGACAGATAGGTTTCAGGATCCCGTGGCTAGTGGTTTCGTGATTTTCTCGACCTTTTGGTGAGTCCTCATGCTTCAAGGATGGAGTTATTGTTTTAGTTTCTTTTTTGTATTTACCTTTGAACATGATGTATGGGCTAGGCGCAATTTCATTCGATTGTAATAGATTGCTATGATGAGACAAAGTGTCTAGACTTCCGCATTTCTCTTATAAAATGTTTGGACATGATAAATGTTGTTTTTATCTTATTTTTCTATTTCTTATGTTATGAGAGCTAAGTGGCTTGTATGGAGTCCTTCGGGGTTTTATACACCATGTTACATCTAGGGGGTACCCTTGGGTCGTGACAAACTTGGTAATCAGAGCACAAGGTTTAGAATAGTCCTAATTTGTCTCATAAGTCACGTTTAGTAGAGTCTTATTCATGAGTGTGAAGCGCGCCAAATTTATCAATGAGAGGCTACAAGATGATTAGGAAACTCCACTTCTTTCATTACTCTTAAGTTGTGCGATAGAGTTTAACTCAATAAAGTCTCTCTCCTAATCATTATCCTATGTTCTTTAGGATATGGCTACCCGAAAATCTTATGCTAGAAGGAATGCGAGGGAGAATGTGGAACAAGAAGCTCCTCCCCAAGCTCCTCAAGTTTCAATCAATCCTTTGGCCGAGCATGTGTCCAATGCAGAGTTTAGGGCTGCTTTCCAAGTATTGGCTCAAGCCGTGACGTCCCAAGCCAATAGGGAGGTGATGGTTCCCGCAAGCTCAAGTATGAAGACGACGGCTTCAAGAGTGAGGGACTTCACAAGGATGAACCCTCTGGAGTTCTATGGATCTAAAGTAGAGGAAGATGCTCAAGAGTTTATCGATAAGGTCCATAAGATTTTGATGATTATAGGAGTGACGCCGATAGAGAAGGCGGAGTTGGCCGCCTATCAATTGAAGGGTGTTACTTAAACTTGATTTAACCAATGGAAAAAAGGGAGAGTGGAAGATCCAGGTCCTCTAGATTGGATGAAATTTAAGAGCGCTTCTTGATAGGTTCTTTCCCCTTGAGATGAGGGAAGCTAAGGTGCTTGAGTTCATTAACCTTCGATAAGGAAGAATGAGTATTAGGGAATATGCTCTAAAGTTTACATAATTGTCTAGGTATGCTCCAACTATTGTTGTGGATTCAAGGGCCAAAATGAGTAAGTTTCTATCGGGTGTGTCCGAAATGGTGGTAAAAGAGTGCCGAACCACAATGCTCATTCATGATATGGACATCTCTCGTCTCATGGAACATGCACAACAAATTGAGGAGGACAAACTCAAGGAAAGGTCTAGGGAGGCAAAAAGGGCTAAGACCGTTGATGGTAATATCTCTAACACAAGGTCTGATGGGCAAGGTCATCCAGGATTCTGACAAAGGTTTTTCGGTCAAGGTTCCTCCAATGCTCCTCCAAAGTTCAACCAAGATAGGGTGTCTAACCCTAAGCCTCAAGGAGGTAATGGTAGTGGATCTTCATTGTCTAGGCCTAATTGTACTAAGTTTGGAAGGAAGCACAATGGTAAGTGCCTAGTCGGCACGGATGGTGGCTTCGATTGTGGTAAGAATGGTCACAAAATAAGGAATTGTCCAATGCTTATGGCTAAAGGACGAGAGGGAAAGCAAGCTACCCCTAGTGGTTCTGGTTCCAACGCTCCTAAGAAAAACTGCTTTTATGCTCTCCAAACTAGAGGTGAACAAGAGAATTCTCCAGATATGGTTATCGGTATGTTGAAAGTTTTCCAAATTTATGTTAATGGTTTACTTGATCCCGGTGCTACTTTGTCATTTGTGACGTCGTATGTGGCTATGAGGTTTGATGTGGTCCCCGATGTGTTGTTAGAACCTTTTTTTATCTCTACTCCTATTGGTGATTATGTGGTGGCTAAGAGGGTCTATAGAAAGTGTCACATTTCCTTGTCCCATAGAGTTACTCTTGTTGACCTGGTATATTTTGATATTTTATACTTTGATGTTAACTTGGGTTTGGATTGGCTGCACTCTTGTTATGCTTCTATTGATTGTAGAACTCGTGTAGTCAAGTTTCAGTTCCCGAATGAGCCTATCCTAGAGTGGAAGGGGGGGAATTCTATGCTTAAGGGTCAGTTTGTCTCTTGTCTAAAAGCAAGAAAGATGATTTCTAAGAGTTTTTTTTACCATCTAGTAAGGTTGAGAGATGTAGACTCCAAAACCCCTTCTCTCGAGTCGGTACCTGTTGTCAATGAGTTTCCAGAAGTGTTCTTATATGACATACCCGATATTCCTCCCGAGCAGTAAGTAGACTTTGGTATTGACCTTCTCCTAGATATGCAACATATCTCTATTCCTCCTTATCGTATGGCTCCGACAGAACTTACGGAGTTAAAAGAATACTTGAAGGATTTGTTAGATAAGGGTTTCATCCGACCGAGTATCTCTCCATGGGGTACTCTAGTTTTGTTTGTTAAAAATAAAGATGGGTCTCTTCGAATGTGTATTGACTATCGTCAGTTGAACAAGGTGACCATTAAGAACAAGTATCCTTTTCCAAGGATAGATGATTTATTTGACCAACTTCAAGGGGCCAGTTATTACTCTAAGATTGATCTCCGGTCATGTTATCACCAATTCAGAGCGAAAGATGATGACATTCCGAAGACGACTTTTCGAACTCGGTATGGTCATTATGATTTTCTAGTAATGTCTTTTGGGGTGACTAACGCTCTGGAGGCATTTATGGACTTGATAAATAGAGTGTTCAGACAATATCTTGACATGTTTGTGATTTTGTTTATCGACGATATTTTGATCTATTCGAGGAGTAAGAACGAGCATATTGATCATTTGAGGATCGTGTTGCAAATTCTCAAGGACCAACAACTTTTTGCAAAGTTTAGCAAGTGTGAATTTTGGTTAAGGTCTGTAGCTTTCCTTGGTCATATTGTGTCAAGCAAGGGTAGTGAGGTAGATCCTATTAAGACAGATGCGGTTAAGAGTTGGCCTAGACCTCTAACTCATTCAGACATTAGAAGCTTTATAGGTTATTATAGAATGTTTGTTGAGGGTTTCTCTTCAATTGTTTCTCCTTTGATGGCCTTGACTCAAAAGAAGGCTAAGTTCATATGGTCGGAAGCATGTGAGAAGAGTTTCCAAGAGTTGAAAGATAGACTTACTTCCGCTCCGGTGTTGACCTTACCAGAAGGAAGAGATGGTTTTGTGGTTTATCGTGATGCCTCGAGAATTGGGCTGGGTGTGTTCTAATGCAAAATGGGAAAGTTATTTCCTATGCCTCAAGGCAACTTAAATTCCATGAGAAGAATTATCCTACTCACAACC
Source organism: Solanum raphanifolium (assembly GCA_036250405.1). Classification (NCBI taxonomy): domain Eukaryota; kingdom Viridiplantae; phylum Streptophyta; class Magnoliopsida; order Solanales; family Solanaceae; genus Solanum; species Solanum raphanifolium. The sequence continues at coordinate 91,383 of JAJOOE010006497.1, forward strand.
TTGAGCTAGCGGCGGTCGTATTTTCCTTGAAGATTTGAAGACACTAATTGTACGGAGTTCATGTTGATGTGTTACCGACCACAAGAGTTTGCAATATGTGTTTAATCAAAAGGATTTTAATCTTCGCCAAATAAGGTGGTTTGAGTTATCGAAGGATTACAATATGAGTGTCCTTTATCACCCCGATAAAGCTAATTTGGTAGCGGATGCTCTTAGTCAGTTATCTATGGGTAGTGTGGCTCATATTGATGACGAAAAGAAAGAGTTGGTTCGAGATGTTCATAGGTTGGATCATTAGGTGTTTGACTAATGGACTCCACCAAAAGTGGTGTTATGGTTCACAATGGTTCCAAATCGTATTTTGTGGCGGATGAGAAAGCCAAGCAAGGTTTTGATCCAATTTTGGTAGAGTTGAAAGAGGCGGTGCTTAAGAAATTGGTTGAAGCTTTCTACCAAGGGAGAGATGGTGTACTTAGATACCAAGGTCGATTATGTGTTCCAAATATTGATGACTTAAGGGAACAAATTTTGACAGAAGCCCATAGTTAGCGGTATTCCATTTACCTGGGAGCCACCAAGATGTACTGTGATTTACGAGTAGTCTATTGGTGGAATGGGATGAAGAAGGATATTGCTGGATTTGTGGCTAAGTGTCCAAATTGCCAACAAGTAAACGTTGAGCATCAGAAACCGAGGTTTGTCCCAATATATTAGCATTCCTACTTGGGAGTGAGAAGACTTGAATATGGACTTTATTGTTGGTTTGCCTAACACCCGTTGACTACATGACTCTATTTGGGTTATAGTAGATCGGATGATGAAATTAGCTCATTTCCTTCCCATAAAGGTTTCTTATTTGGTGGAGGACTATGCCAAATTGTATTTGAGAGAGATGGTAAGGCTACATGGAGTGCCTTTGTCCATTATTTCCGATCGTGGTACCCAATTCACTTCTCAGTTTTGGAAGTCATTCCAAAAGAGGCTTGGTACCAAGGTTAAGCTTAGCACAATTTTTCATCCCAAAATCTATGGGCAAGCGGAGCGTACTATTCAAATTTTGGAAGATATGTTAAGGGCTTGTGTGATTGACTTTAACGGTAATTGGGATGAGCATTTTCCATTGATAGAGTTTTCCTAGAATAATAGCTATCACTCAAGTATTGATATGGATCCATTTGAGGCCTTGTATGGTAGGAGGTGTAGATCTCCCATAAGTTGGTTTGAGGTGAGTGATGTTGCCCTAATAGGTCCCGAGCTAGTTCATGAGGCTGTTGAAAAGGTTCGACTAATTAAAGAGAGGTTGAGAACGGCTCAAAGTCGGCAAAAGTCGTGTACCGACGTGAGGAGAAGGGATCTAGATTTTGAGGTTGTTGATTGGATTTACTTGAAAATTTTTGCCCATGAAGGGTGTAATGAGGTTTGGTAAGAAGGGGAAGATTAGTCCCCGATATGTAGGCCCATATTAAATTTTAAGGAGTGTGGGTAAGGTTGCTTATGAGTTATATTAGCCAAATGAGTTGGCAACCGTGCATCCCATTTTCCATGTCTCTATGCTTAAGGGTTAGGAGTTGATGAGAGCCTTTCATATGAGGAAGTTCCAGTTGAGATTTTGGACCGGCAAATTAAGAAATTGAGAAATAAGGAAATAGTTTCCATGAAGGTTTTGTGGAGGAATCAACTAGTTGAGGGTGCTACTTGGGAGGCCCAGGCCGATCTGAAGTCCCGATATCCTCATATTTTTCCTTCTACTCCTATTCTAGCTTGAGGTAAAAGAGTTCCTCTTGAGTTGTTCTTGTTTTGGGAGTCATGTGTTTTTATGTGTTCTCCATGATTTCCTTATGATTATGCATGTTCATGAAAACTTGTGTTTTGAAAGAAAATGAGTTTATATGATTGATTTTCCTCATGTTGTTTTGCATTGAGTATGATTTTCTTATTGACTTCATGAGTTGAATTGATGAACATGAATAAGCTATGCTTTTTGAGAGTAAATTGCATAGAGGCTCCATGAGATTGTGTTGAGCATGCTTTTAGCTTGGATATGGTAGTTCGTCCTTGGACATGAGAAATTTTGAGAATTCATGCATATTGGGTTGTTAGATGTAGTTCCTACTTCCTTATGTTTAATTTGAGTATGATAAGCTTGGAGTTTACGTATCCTCCTTATTTATGTGCATTGCATGCATAATGGGCTGATAGAGTTAGTCAACCCCTCTAATGATGTTTTGAGAACGTCCTAGCTTAGAGTCAATAGTTGCTCCTTGGTTGTATGCATTGCAACGTAGGTTGGGTTGTTAGTTCCTCTTTTAGAACCAGTTTGAATCTCATTCGAGGATGAATGACCCCAAGGGGGAGATATTGTATCACCCCATATCCGAAAAAGGAAAGAACCAAATTTTTGGGAAGTCACAGGTACCAGCCACAGAGGCCAACCACGGCCCGTGGGTTGAACCACAGACCGTAGGTAGGTCCGTGGGTTGGTCACCTTGCCAAGGTCGCTGATGTCCAGGACCACGGCCAGACCTACGGACCATAGATCAGACTACGGTCCGTGGTTCGACACCCCAAAATCAGACTCTCTGATCATGAACCATGGTCCACTAGGACGGACCGTAGGTCAGACGACGGTCCGTCAACTGTGGTCCATAGATGGCCTGCTATTAGTTATTTTTAGGGTTAGTTGGATCTTTTCCTAATTAATTAGTTCCTATACTATATTTTTTAACATATGTTTAGGACCCCTATATAAACCTTTTTACCCCCAAAGTCACCCCATTTAATTCATTCTTCCAAATTCCCAAAATAAACCAATTCCTCTCAAATATTCTCTCACTAGATACTTAAAGAAGAAGGAGAAGAAGATTCACCCTAGGGTTTCAAGCTAATGTCCTAATTCTTCCATTGAAGGCTAGCAATTGGATTCAAGGTATGATAGTTTTCATCCATGGATCCCTTTCTTCCATGGAGTTCCTAAATCTCTCTACTTCAAATGGTAGGATTCCCCAATTGAGTTAGGGTTTTCTTCAATTAGCATGGGTTCTTATCATTGTTGATTTAAATGCTTTAATTATGATCTTTTAAGTATGAATTGATGAATTGCAATACTTTTATGATGAATTCCTCCATGAACCCATGTGATCCCTACGTTTTCAAGTTATGAGCTATATGTTGAGGGATTTTGTTCTTCAAGGAAGAGTTCTATGAAATTGAGCATGTATTACTAGTTATACATGAATATATGATGAAATCCATATCTAACCCATGTTTTCTAAGTGTTGATGATTGAAAGTATGTTTTGACCTCAAGGAGGTAAATTATGGATTTATGCATTGTTTTATGAAATCTATGCAAATGTTTTAAGGGTGATTTGAGAGTAAACTACCAACATGATGTGTGTTGTGAAAGGATATTCTCACTAAAAAAACATATACTAGCATGATGTGAAAGGTTTTCTCACATAGAAAGGATTCTTAGGTTGAAAGGCTTTCTCACCTAATTGAATCAAAGTCCAACATGATGTGTGTTGTGAAAGGATATTCTCACTAAAAAAACATATACTAGCATGATGTGAAAGGTTTTCTCACATCATGATGTAAACTACCAACATGATGTGTGTTGTCAAAGGATATTCTCACTAAAAAAGCATATACTAGCATGATGTGAAAGGTTTTCTCACATAGAAAGGATTCTTAGGTTGAAAGGCTTTCTCACCTAAGTGAATCAAAGTCCAGGAGCTATCTTAATGAAACTAGCTTGAATTGTTTGTCCAAGGACACCCTTTCATGAGTACTGATGTAAAGTAAGAAATGACTATTCCATGGGAATTTATGCTTAGCATCGAGTGGATATTGACAATGAGATGGAAGCTCTCCCGCTAGTAGAGGCCGAGTTTCCAAAGTAATCTCATGATATGGAAGCTATCCCGTTAGTAGAGGTCGAGTTTCTAGAAGCAATCTCCTTATCCCATAATTATGTACCCACATAGGTTGATGAGATAGTGGATCCACATAAGCTAGAAGTTCAAGGTTCTACCTTAGGCAAGTAGAACACCTCTTTTCGGTGTGGGGTAGACACCGGATTCCATGTTATAGCTCACATGGTCTCAATGTCAGTTAAGACTATTTCCCCACAAGTAATAATTAACTAAGGTTACTCAAAGAGCATAGCATATTAGTTCAAAGATGTTAAGGAAGAAATTAGCTTGCATTGACCATGATTTAGGACTTATGTTTTATAACTCTTTCATATGATGTTTTAGCTTGGTTAATTGCATGTCATGAAATGAAATGTCCCTTTTTAGTATGTTTCAAATGTTTTATGCATGGCTCTCATACTTGGTACATTGTTTGTACTAAAGCATACTCTTGCCTACATTTTTCCTAATTATAGGGTCCGACAGACAGGTTTCAGAATCCCGTGGCTAGTGGTTGAGTTTGTGATTTTCCCGAGCTTTAGTGAGTCCTCATGCTTCAAGGACGGAGTTATTTTTTCAGTTTCTGTCTTGTATTTCTCTTTGAACATGATGTACGGGCTAGGCCCAATTTCATTCGATTGTAATAGATGGCTATGATGAGACAAAGGTTCTAGACTTCCGCTTTTCTTTTATAAAATATTTGTACATGGGAAATGTAATTTTATTCTTATTGTTCGATTTCTTATGTTATGAGAGCTAAGTTTCGTGTATGGAATCCTTCGGGGTTCTATACGCCATATTACATCTAGGGGTACCCCTGGGTTGTGAAACTCTTGAACCTAATGCTCTGATACAAAGTTTGTAACGCCCTAAGGCTACCCCCTTGATGTAACACGGGACCTAGGATCATGAATAATCTCAAGCTAACACTGTGTCTGGCATATCATAAGCATACTATAAAAATATGTACTATGCGAAAGCTAAAATAATGGATAACTGAAAGTGGGGAAATACCCAACTATTTTGAATATATAAAACATACTAAGAATTTAGTAATAACTGAAAGACAACTCAACAACTCAAGATGGTTCTACTAATATGTCTGAAAAGCCTCTAACTGATTTGAGTTGCTAAGACATGCCCCTGGCTAATTCTAACAAAACTGGAAATTGAATATAAATAAAACAAATGAAAAGCATGTCTATTATCCTCGAAGTATGAGGACTCACCACTAAAGCTGCTGAAATCAGACCGAGAGTCGATCTAAGCATGATCTGGATGTTGAGTATTTGAACCTACATCATGAAAGGATGTCGCGTAGAGTATGCATCAGTACTTGGAATGTACTGAGCATGCAAGATATAGATACTAAGCTGAACAAATACATATAAGCTGAACAAAACATAACTGAGCAATGGCATAAACTGAGCAAGAATGGAAATACTAAAATTTAACTGAAAAGCTAAACGAAATATAATGAGCAAGTACTATTCATGAAAATAACATGCTGAACTGAACGCTGAAGTATATACTGAAAACCTAGTCAAATGCACTAAGAGTATTGACTGTGGGAGCTACTATTAACCGACTTAAACCAGGTGAGCTAAATGTGGAGTCCGATGTATAACCCCCATCGAGAGGACCCAATATACCTTGCCAGGGGTATAAAGGCATGACTAGCATGATCACTAAATATGATGCGCAACAGAGGGGACTTATACTCCTACGGGGCACGTAGTTCTGGGACTATGAGGGTACGCTAAACCGTAGTCCAACTCGGTGCTAATTCTACTCCCACCTGATTATGTATATGACTGAAATGTAACTGAAATGCTGAATATATCAACAAACTGACATGCAATCTGAGAATGCAACATTTATATACTGATAAGTAACAATCAAAATCTAGAGCATGATTATATGTTTAACTGACCTAGCAAGTATACTTCATGAACTAAGAGAATATACACAAACTAGGGTTCAAAGTTTGGTACAAGGAATTATGCAAAGTTTCCAAGAAAACATGTAATTTCGATTTAGGATACTACAACAGCTAAATCACAACAAATCTCCAAGAGTTTAGAAACCCTAGGTCTGAACAACTATGTAGAATCAAGAACTGACTGAATTCTAGAGACCTAGTGGATGAAATGAATCCATTAGTGAAATCCCACATACCTAGTGTCGAAAATGACGATGAAATCCCTTAGATTTCAGGGCTAAACTTTATGAACACTGCTGCTTGTTCTTAAAGGAAACTGACACCTCTTTCTCTCCTTTTCATTCTAATTTGGATGATTTTTGGAAAATATGGGTTTTGGGTTTGTCTTATTAAGTTATTAGGCTTAAACTGAGTAAAATGACGTAGTTTAGGCATCAAACGACATAGTTTTAGTGCCCCCAACGCATATGGAAAAGACCAAAATGACCTTGACTTAAAAGTTGACGAAGGCCATCCGCGGAGGGGTCGACGGATCGTTGATTGATCTACAACCATCGTTTAGGTTCATCATTCATGCTCTGCCCAACAGGGCTTCACTAAAGCGAGCATAACTTTTTACTCCGAGCTCAGATTTTAGCAAACTTGGTGACGTTGGAAAGAGGATTCAATTATCTTTAATTTGATAGGTCATGGGCCACCTAATTCATTTTATGCTAAAAGATATGACTAGTTGAATTTGACCCAACAACCATTTACCTCTAAATAACTGTTGAACCTTACCTACGGTCCGTAGGTCCAACCACGGACCATACTGGTCGACTGTGGGTGGGATCAGAGACCATCAATCTTTGGACCCCAACTACGGGACCAACCTATGGTCTGTAGGTCAATCAATGGACCGTGGTTCACGACCGTAGGTGTCATCTAGATTTTGAAATTCCCCTAAGTCTGGGACTGAACCACAGAACCCCATCTACGATATGTGGTTCTACCTACGATCCGTGGGTGGTTTCAGTTGGTTCTGACACTATATTCTGGAAAGCTGCATTTTTCTATTTTCTCGAGTCTGAGGTGTTACAAACATCTCCTCTTCACGACACGTGCACGATACGAAGTCTTCTTACTCCAACTTCAATTCTCGAGCAAATAATAAATTCCCTCTCCGCGACGCAGAGAGGATACGTAGTTGCCTTGTTCTTCATTTCCGTTCCACTTTCTTATTGTTGTTTTGCTTGGAACCTCTCTTGCTTCCCAGTGTTTGTTTCACTGCTCATTTCTTCATTTAACCTCACCTACACAACTAATCATATTGGTTAGTCTAAATGAATTCATATGTGTCGACACTACTAACAACTAGTAAATAAGGTTCCGAACTTTGCCAAAACATGGGTGTTATTTGGTACTTAAGCATACAAATACATCCAAGATCACCACCCCACACTTAGAGCTTTGTTCTTCCTCGAACAACTTACCATAATAGTCCTAGACCTAGACTCACTAATACCGTCCTTGGTGCATCTGCCAATTAATTTCAAGGATCTTTTATCAACTCAAAACATGCATGTTCTCATATAGACTTGGCCTTGACCACTTTCGGACATCATATGACTCAAGTACTAATTCGACAACTTTTTGTAACCAAAGCATTAAACTTCATGTTTGCCATAAGATATCACTTATCTTTCATACAACAAGTGCCCTTCAATCAAAGGAATAGTCCACACACTCAAATCAACAGATTGACTGTAAATTAAGGACTTTGGCATCACAGAACAATCACACTCAAAAAGAAAATTTCACATGTATGCACAGAAAACCATATGCTTGCCCATTGTCTGCATCTCCACTAATTAAGTGTGCTTTGCAATGAATCAGATATGGCTTTTCTATGTTGTAATGTCGGCTAAGGGAAGGGTAGGAAAATCATATAGTAGTGACTTATACTCCCCTAAGCACTGCGTACATTTTAGATATCATCATCATATTCTTCATTTATCAGCCTTCTCTCTACAATGCTATCACAAGTGACTTACATCATTTCTCGAATTGTCCCTCATTTCTTTATTCCAGCAACCAAACTTTTTTATTTTTTTATTTTAGGTGTTTTTATAGTACCATTCTTTTAATGAGGGATTTTTCATTGCCTTGTGGCTATTTCAGGCTGGCTCTTCTCTTTAAGTTTTACTCATGAAACGACCCCAAAAATGCCCGAAAATGTGCTTCGGAAACACCTAAAATTGTAATTTCCATATATCTCAAAATCCGTGCATGATTTCGGAAATTCGACTTCATATTCTTA